>RCNN01000040.1:0-130854 GCA_003667245.1 Heterostelium multicystogenum | reverse complement strand
GTAGTGAAGTAGAACCAGGTAGTTGAGGTGGACTCACCAGTTGTAGAAGTGGAGGTAGACTCGCCAGTTGTTGATGTAGTGGATGTAGACTCACCAGTTGTGGTTGATTCACACCAGTTGTCGATTGTAGTGGATGTAGACTCACCAGTTGTCGATGTAGTGGAGGTGGATTCCACCAGTTGTTGAAGTAGTGGATGTAGACTCACCAGTTGTAGAAGTGGAAGTGGACTCGCCAGTTGTTGAAGTAGTGGATGTAGACTCACCAGTTGTGTCGATGTAGTGGATGTAGACTCACCAGTTGTAGAAGTGGATGTAGACTCACCAGTTGTTGATGTAGTGGATGTAGACTCACCAGTTGTGGTGGTGATTCACCAGTTGTCGATGTAGTGGATGTAGACTCACCAGTTGTCGAAGTAGTGGAGGTGGATTCACCAGTTGTTGAAGAAGTTGAGGTAGCCTCACTAGTTGTAGTGGAAGTGGACTCACCAGTTGTTGAAGTAGTGGATGTAGACTCACCAGTTGTCGAAGTAGTGGATGTAGAGTCACCAGTTGTCGAGAGTAGTGGAGGTAGAATCACCAGTTGTAGTGGAAGTGGACTCACTAGTTGTCGATGTAGTGGAAGTAGACTCGCCAGTTGTTGATGTAGTGGATGTAGACTCACCAGTTGTTGATGTAGTGGAGGTGGATTCACCAGTTGTTGAAGTAGTGGAGGTAGCCTCACTAGTTGTAGTGGAAGTGGACTCACCAGTTGTTGAAGTAGTGGAGGTAGAATCACTAGTTGTAGTGGAAGTGGATTCACCAGTTGTCGATGTAGTGGAAGTAGACTCACCAGTTGTTGATGTAGTGGAGGTAGACTCACTAGTTGTAGTGGACGTGGATTCACCAGTTGTTGAAGTGGAGGTGGACTCACCATTTGTTGAAGTAGTGGAGGTAGAATCACCAGTTTGTAGTGGAAGTAGACTCACCAGTTGTTGAAGTAGTGGAGGTAGAGTCACTGGTTGTGGAAGTAGTGGAAGTTGATTCCCCAGCAGTTGTTGAAGTTGTAGATTCAGTAGTAGTAGAGTTTCCTGCGGTAATAAGCACAGTTGTTGATCCTGTGGTAGAATCGGTTGTTGATGTAGTTCCAGTCGTTCCAGTAGTTCCAGTAGTCCAGTAGTTCCAGTTGTTCCAGTTGTAGATGTTGATGATGTGATTGGAGTTTCACTCGTTGTTGAAGAGGTTGTTGTTGAAGATGTTGTATAAGATACTGTAGAAGATGAGGAAGTAGTTGATGGACTGCCTCCTCCAGATGTCGAGTCATGATGAGATCCACCTGAACCAGCTCCAGCACCAGCTCCAGCTCCGGCACCAGCACCAGCTCCAGCACCAGCTCCAGCACCAGCCACCAGCACCAGCACCAGCACCAGCTCCAGCTCCAGCACCAGCTCCAGCACCAGCACCAGCACCAGATCCCGATCCTGAGCCTGTGCTAACCACCGTTATTACCTCCTGTAGTTGACTGAGATGATGTTGATGAGGTAGTTGAGGTTGTTGTTGTTGATGTGGATTCAGTTGTGTCATCTTGATGACTTCCTTGGCTGGCTTCACTTCCTTCACTTCCATGACTGTCTTCACTTCCGTCACTGCTAGCACTACTTTCGCTGTTGCTACTTTCACTTTCACTGCTGCTACTACTACTACTACTATCTTCCTTTGTGTACTTAAATGTGCTTGTTGCAGATTGTGTATAGAAGAAGAGTGTTACTTCTACCTCACCTTCAATTTCAGATGGTTCAACAGTACAACGAACTGTATCTGAAGAATCAACTTGAATATTTGAACATGGCAAAGCACCGATTAAAATTTGAGTAAGAATTGATTGTTCTGGTAAACCAAGATTGGAACCTTTCAATTTTGATATCGGTTTGTTCATCATAAGGTCCTTCATCAGGTGTTATAGAAGTGATTTCTGGAGCATCATATGAAAAGTCAGTGTTTGAACTACTTGTTTGACTACCTACGGAAAATATACTGGAACATTTTTACCTCCTCCTTTGGGTACATTGAATTTAATGGAGGAGTCAGTGGAAGATGTTACACTAACTGGTTGGTAGTTAAAGAATACACTTGGTGAATTACTTCCATCAGTGAAAAAATTTACCAGAGATTGTCATCTCAAAGTCTCCATCAACAGATCCAGACTCTGGATCAATAGATTCAATCTTTGGTGTTCCCTTATATTGGTATTTAACACTGGTTTCGGATGATTTTTTGATCACCCAAAGTGACTGAAATTGTTTCTTCACCATTGCTATCACGAGTTGGAACATTGCATTGAATACGATCTTTTCCGCCAAACTGGGAAAGAACAACTACATTGGTACACTCTCCTGCATTACCGATGGTGGCAGTTGGATTTTGACCAAAATAGTTACCAGTGATGGTTACCAATGTTTGTTGATCTCTATCACCACTGCTAGGTGAAATTGATGAAACAGTTGGAGCATTGTAGTCGAAAAGATACTTTGATTCAGAGCTTTGAGTTCCAACAATAACTTTGATTTCTTTTTCTTTACCAGATCCTGAGGGAGTTTTACATTTTAACATTGTTAATGTCTTACCCATTCCAGAGCTTGACATTGATTTCCACCAATTGAGACTGAGTTGTTACTGTCTGGTTGTTGTTGATTGATATCGGCAGTGAATTGGGAAGGAATAAAATTATCACCTTTAATTGTAATCCACTCGCCTCCAGATGGATCTCCTTTATAATTTTCATCATTGACAGATGGGACTATATAATTGATTGTATTAATAAATTGTAATAAAGTTAGGCGGAATCATATAGCTTACTGTTATAGGAAATTTTAGATGTTGTTGATTGGTTTCCAACAAAAAAGAATGATTGGAATGTCTTTGCCAATACCAGCAGGTGCAACACATATAATCTTTGTTGAAGAACTCCATTCAATATTTCACACAACTTGGTCATTAATTGTAATATTGGAGTTATTAGGTGAAATTATCTTCTGGAACAAAAATTTGATCCTTCGATTGTAATAGATGTACCAGTGGTGTCAGGCGAAGATATAGTGGAAACACTTGGTGGTTTGTAGCTGAATGTTGATTCCTCGTTTGTAGTTTGGTTACCAACATATAGGGACAGAGATAAATCTTTACCAATACCTTCAATACAGTGCATCGAATTTCGGTGGAACTGACCCACTCCAGTGTTTCACAGACATTTCATTGATTGTAAGATTGGAATTTAATGGTTCCATATTGGTTGGCACGAAATTGGTTCCTGTTATGGTGATTTTTTCACCATCAGTAGCTGATTTAGAAACACTTGAGATAGTTGGTGGGTTGTAGTTCATATATTGGTCTTCAGAGGTTGTTTGGTTACCAACAAAGATTTGAAGAGTATTATTTCGTCCGATTCCAGCTTTTTGGAACACAGACAATGGTGGTTGAGCTAATCCACTCGATATCATTACACTCATCACTGTTGATTGTGATATTTGAATTCAATGGATCAATATTTTGAGGAACAAAGTTTGTACCTGTAATGGTGATCTTTTCACCATCGGTATCAGAAGTGGAGACTCTAGAAACAGTTGGGTCTGTCATAGGTAAAGAAGTGTTCAACAGTTGTTGTTTGGTTACCTACAAAAAAGTACAAATGATAGATTTTGACCAATACCAGCTTCTGAAATACCAAACAATCTTTGTAGAGCTAATCCACTCAATATCATTACAATCCAACCTATTGATGGTAATGTTCGAGTTGACAGGTTCAACATTTTTAGGTACAAAGTTCTTTCCATCAACTGTTAGTTTCCCACCATCAGTTGGAGTACTTGTAATATTGGTAATTGATGGTGCTTCATATGAGAATGTAATGTTATCTTGTTGATAGGGTTGGCCACCAATATAGAGGGATACTGTCAAATTTCTTCCAACTCCAGGTCGGATTGTACAGGTAACATTATTATCGTTTATCCAATTAACATCGCGCTACAAACCAAGCCAGAAATAGATATATTTGAGTTAACTGGCTCGACCCCATTTGGAACAAAGTTATTTCCGATAAATGTGATTACATCTCCATCTGTTTTACTCATTGAAATTGTAGTAATATTTGGAGCTAAGAAATATTCCGATTAGTCTTTGGAAAAAAATTTCTTTTAGTAAATGTCTTACCATTGTATGAAAATTGTGATTCATTTGTATTATTTTGACCACCAATAGATATAGTAACAGATAAGTTCTTTCCAATGCCTGGATACATGCTGCAGCTGATTTTGACTGATGATATCCAAACAGGAGATTTGCACTCGGTGCCATTTACCAAAATTAAAGCTCGAGTTTCCTGCTTGAAATATTGGAAGGAACAAAGTTATTACCAACGATGGTAATATTTTGTCCTATTGTATCCGATGATGATATAGAGGTGATATTTGGTGGATTGTAGGAAAAAGGAAGTTTTGAGTTGCATTTTGACCACCAATGAACAAGGAAATGGTCAAATTTGCACCAATACCGGGCGGAATATTACCAGATACCAATGTTGAGTTGATAAATGTGATTACTTGCTGAGTAGATAGCTTCCAATGCTAGCATTGCTGTATGTGGTTGGTCCTTCAAAAGAGTTTAAACGCTGGATTTGGTGTGAACTCTTCATATTCATCGGTATAATTTAATTCATTTGGAACAAAATCAAAACCATAGATAGTAATTACATCACCACCCTCAGTGTTTGACTGGTTCTCAGAGATGTTTGAAATGGTTGGACGATTGAATGAGACACCATTTTGAATGATATTAGAGAAGTAGTACTCATAAGATAGATTTACTGGAATATTGAAACCAATACCTGGTAATAAGGTACATACTAAACAATCGAAGTTGACTGTGGTACGATATGACTCATTCAATAGGATGTTATGGATCAAAGTCACCATCGTAGTATGGGTCAGTTGGAACTGGGATTGTGTTTCCATCCAAATCTTCGTAGGTTTTGTTCATGTAGCAGAAGTCGTCAACTTCGCAATCAACTGAGACATTCAAATAGAGGCTCATATTGAAGTCTGTATAACCAAGTGGTCCAAGATCAGATCCAACTACCCAGAAGGTACTAACATTGGCTTGTTGGTGTATTATTAGTCTGAATGACCTGGAAGATAACAGGAACTGGAATATGTGAATGTTGGTCCATTTTCAAAGGTTTGATCATCTATGGTTATTGAAACTTTGTTTATACCCCAATTTGCTGGAATTGTACAAACAGCTGTGTTATCCATCGATTCTAATAGATGAGTCACATTGTACACCAATGCTTATTCCAATTACAGCATCAGTCAAACCAAATGAAGTACCAGTTACAGTCATTAAGCCTCCTCCTGGTGTTGGTGAGGTATTGACAGAAATCGATGTGATAGTTGGTGCTTTATGGTCGATAGCATAGTCTTCGTTTAGAATAGTTGATTGATTTCCAACAACCACTGTTACAATCTTACCGAGTCCAGTTCCATTTGAAGTGAAAACTAAACCTTCGGTATTTCCACTTTTAATGAATTGTTCTATTTCGTAACTAAACTTATCAACGAAAAGATAGGTATCATCATTTGAGAAACCAAAATCTTGTCCAAAGACAGTTATTTTTATCTCCAACAGTTGCGACTGGCCAACTTGAAGTGGAGATTGAGGAGATAGTTGGAATATCATATGTAAACATGTAGTTATCTAATGGAGTCTCAGTAGGAAGTTGAGTGTTGATATTTGAGTAAGTGATTGGTAAAATTCCAACACCTTTTCCAACTTTACAAACGAGTTCAGTGGAAGATGAGCTCAAAACTTGACAAATCTTTTCTCCAACTTTAACTTGGACACCTGCTTCTGATAATTTTTGACCAGTCAATGTGATTGCATTGTCTTCAGAGTGTGTTGGTCCATTGGTTCCTGTGATTGATGTGACAATCGGACCGCTTGGACACAATGAAAGAATTTCTCCACTCTCAAAGTCGGTTTCATTGACGATATTGAATGCACAGAGATAGTTCTTATAGGTGATGATTGCCAGTCCTGTTTCTGAGTCGAGTGGTTGAACAAAGAATGTCTCAACTTCATTGTATGTGATCTTCTTTCTTGCAATATTGATTTGGTTGACAAGTACTCTTGTGAATAGCTCCAATCCTTTTGGTGTCATTGGATATCCATTTTCAATTCCAAACTCGCAAAGTGTTGGATCAACAACTTGCAAGAGTGCTTCCAATAACAATGAGTTGGAATAGAGTGTCTTGAATTGATCTGAGAAGAGAATATTGATTCCTTGATTTGTCAACCAATTAGTTGGTTCTTCAAGTGATGATATCCAGAATGTAGTGAAATCTTGAACTTCAGATATGGTTGGAATCAAAGTTGAGTCAATTGTTGATTGACAGATTCCTTTCGACAAGAGAACATTGACAAAGTCAGTTGGATCCGATACAGCTGGAGCATTCTCAACAACACAATAACTACATTCAAAGATGTTGTCATATTTCATGATTGATCGAGCATGTGGAATTGTGAGTGGATTGTAAGTTGGCAACAATGTGTGAATAGATTCTCTGAGAATTCGAGAATGTCTGATCCAAATCCATTGATCTTGATGTTGTTGAGGATGTACTTCAACTCGATCTGATTTCCAAAGTTGTTATCACTGTATGGTGGTCTTCTAAGTGTTGGATCGATGTAGTCATCATTTTCATCATCACTCAAATCCCATAGATAAGCAGTGATCCATGCTTGAGAATAAATACCGTTTCTTCTCGACAATCTGGAGCTTGTATAACTCTCCATATTAACAATATTGCCATGATTATCAATTAGAGATTGTATAGTTGTAAGAGAGAGTGTAGGTAAGGTCAATTGTCTAAGTTTCATTGCAACAAAGTTCACCATACCTCCAAGAAGAGCATGTGATTTAGAATTTTCGTAGGATTCCAAATTAAATGATGGTAACGGAATTGCAGTAATGTTTTGATTGAGTTTGATCAATAGGTCATAACTTATTGCGCGGAATAATGATTGGACATCAAAAGTCTCAAAATTGATTGGAAGGCTGGTAATTCCATTAAGAATTGCTGTGTTTTCACTTTGCATAACCATTTCAAGGTTACCTATATTTCCAAATCCAAGATTATCTCTAACATTCTTTGTCAATTGCAGCAACTTATAACAGAATACAATATTCTTCTGAGTTATAGAAGTTGTATATGGTATGTAGGTTCCGGTTGTATTATAAGTTATAATAGAAACGGGGGATCCATTCAAATCTTTAAATAAAATACTGCTATCATTGGATTGAAGTATTAATTTGAATGTTGGTGCGTAACTACCACGGAATGAGAAGATCGATACAGAATCGGTTTGGTAGACTTGATTGCTATTCTGATCCAATGGGCAGAATTGTCCAATACAGCCAATGTTTGAGATTCCCAACTTAGTATTTGGCAACAATGGATCAACCAAATTCAAATATGTAGAAACTTGTGAATTACTGACATAGGTTGTATCAAATAGTAACTTGGACTTAATAGAGATGAAGAATTGGTTTTGAATTTGATTGGAGCAATGGAGAGTTGTACAATTGGTTTGTTGATATTTGAAAATTGTGTCGATGAAGAATTCACCTAACTTTTACCTGGGTAACACAAACAGCAATACCACCACCAAGTGCAGTCTTGGCAGTGTAATCTCCAAGACAAATATGAGTATCATTGAATGCAATATAACTTCTGTCAATGTCCGATTTCCATTGAGATAACTTGTTGGAGATTGAATATTTGGAAACGAAATCAGATGATAATTTGGTTTCGGTGACACCAATGGCACCAGCTGGAAGTTTGTACTTTGCTGGAAGTGTGATTGATAATGGTAACAATCCAATTGGTGTGAAGATATTCTGTTTGTATCCTGATGAGAGGAATACTCCAGATGACCAACTTGATGAGGTGTAGCTTGAAAGTGAGATTGAATTGAAGAGTGGTGTGAAAATATTGACTTGTTGTGTGTTGAATCTATTGCTTGAATAAATGAATGGTTTTGTCACTTGAATTGCGTTGATGATATCAGATGAATCTGTGAAACTGTGGCACATAAAAGAGTGTCCAAGAGAATAATCATCTGTTTGGGTTGGTCTGAGATGATAATCATTTGGAAGCCAGCTTGTGGGATAATCTGATGGTAATTTGAAGCGACCATCGGATAGTGGGACTGGGAAACCTTCTAGAGAGTGCTTAATGTGGAATCCAGGTGAAGTAGTTGCATTAAAGAATGTTTGAGCGACAAGAATACCTTTTCCAAGTGACTTATTCACATTTGGATTACCATTAACTGATCTGGCTAGCTGTCCTGAATAATCGTCAAACCATGGATGATCATTATAGGTAATATATCCATTGTGAGTGTTGGAATCTTGTTTGATCTGGTTCAAAGTCATTGCCAAACAACTTGTGTTTGAAGAAATTGATGGAAGGTATACAACTTCAGTTGATTCACTATCAAAGTAGATGTATGATTGAGATTGTGGAATCTTTCTTGCGAACCACCACGAGACTGGTGCTCCACTTGAAGATTTACATGATAGTGATCTATCAATAACAGAGAATATGGTTGAGTTGGAATGAAGTAGTCCTGAGTAAAATATAACCTCATAGGAACCTGGTGGAATCATTGGGGATACACAAGTTATAGTTGACTCTGTTTCATTTTGAATGGTGCAATTGTATGATGAGAAACTGTTTCTAATGAAAACTTCACCGACACCTTCATCCAGATTGTGTCCAAAAATAGTTAGAGAGATAGTTCCACTTTCATTGTAGTAAACATATGATGGTTGTACGTAGTTGACTGGGAATGGATTGATGTATTCAATGTACTTGGTGTTGGACATCAATTCACTGTTGTATACATTCACTGAAAGAATATTGGGTATTTGTACTACTGGCATTTCACAGAAAATGTAAGTTGAATTGATGTTGTATGGAATACACTGATAAACTCCGACAGTCACTAAAGAGTAATTATTCATGAATCCACTACCTTGAATAGTGATCATATTCTGACCTGGTCTTGCTTCGAAGATATTGGCAATTGCTGGAGTGATTGATTCTATAACTGGAGTTGGATCAACATATTGTATTGAAGTAGAAGTTGAATAGGCAGTATCAATATTTATAATGAGCAAAGTATATGAGCCTTTGGCTAGCTTTGGTGCAATAGCAATGATTTTGTTGGACACAATGGATACAACTGTACATTGAACTCCGTTGATTAAAACTTGTGTTCCATTGGACAAGAAACCAGATCCTGTTATTTCAATTTGTGTGGTACTATTAGAGAGTAAAACAGCTTGATCCACTGAAATGATGACTGGATTTGGTGGAACGATGCTCAATTGAACATTTAGAGGTGGATTATTTAGATTTTGCAACTTAATGGGAACATATGGATAACCATCACTGTTATGAAAGAACAGGAGTTGTACAGATTATAGTTGATAAATTCTGGAATGAAATGGAGCAATTTAATCCACTCTCAAAATAGACACGTGTGGTATTATAGAATGAATTACCAGTGAGGGTAATGGTATTTGCAACGCCCAATGTGATTGGTGATGGACTATAACTATTTACTACTATAGTTCCGGGAAGATACTGGATGATAACTCTATTACTTGAAAGATAAGCACCAATATTAACAACATAGACATTAAATGATCCAATTTGAGATGAGATTTTCGAGTTGAAAAGGAGATGAGTTCTATTTAGATTTGTTGGAATCACTGTATCTGAACCGACAAAAACACTTGTGTATTGAAGGGAAACAAAATTATTACCAATCAACGTAATTGGAGTGACAGTATCAGCATTGATTGTAGATGGACTGATACTACTAAGTGTAGGATTTGGTGAGATAACATTAAGAACTATATTGTTTGATACAACAGGTGAGTTGATTGCCATGACTTGCTTAGATCCAACAAAGTCAATTGGTGGAACATAGCATACAATTGATGTTTCTGAGGGCATGTTTGTAGCATTTGCAGGACAATCAATTGGAGTATTTGGAACAAGGTCTCTGAAGGAAAAAATGTAAGTCCAGCGACAAAGTTGGTTCCCATGACAGTAACCCATCCTCCATTATTGTTAACTATATCGGTCGGAACAACTGATGATAAAGTTGGAACTGGTGATAAAACATTTAGAGTAATTGTATTGGAAGTGGATGGACCATTTGTAACGATAATGGAAACTTGCGAATTTACCAGTATAATTGGAGTAGTACAGATAATTTGAGTTGAAGATGTTGAGATAACTAAGCAGTTTGAGCCAGCGACAATTACAGTTGAATATCCGCTGATAAAGTTTGTACCAGTTAAAGTAATTGGTGCACTCTTTCCAGCTTGGATATATGTTGGATTCACAGAATTTAGTGTTGGAGTTGCAGCAGTGTATGTTAATGGAATTGATGCATTTTGATTCTCATTGGAAACAATAACTGTTTGTTGACCCACAGCAGGAATCTGAGGAGCTATGAATGTCAGTTGAGATGCACTGACAATCACAACAGACGATGCAGCTATACCACTGACATATACTTTGGTAATACCAGATTGGAAATTAGATCCAGCCATAGAGATTACAGATCCTCCAAAATTAGATGTAGAAGTTGGGATAATAACAGTAACAGTTGGGATTGGAGATTTATAAATAACTGCAAGAGTTGCGGTTTTGTTTCCGTTGGCTACTTGGACATTTTGCAATCCAATTGTTCCAATCATAGCAGGACTAATGAATGTGAGCATGGTTGAGTTGTTTAGGGTCACTGTAGTGGATATTCCACTTACAGAAACTTGAGTAATGCCCAATTGGAAATTAGTTCCAACTACTGTTACAATTGATCCTCCTAGATTGCTTACAACGGATGGAGTGACTGTCGATATAGTTGGTTGAGGTGGATTGAATGTGAACGCAACAACATTGGAAACAACATCAATGTTTTGAAGTTGAACATTTCTTGATCCTTGATAAGTAACAGCCTGGACAGTACAGATGATAGTTGTGGCTGTAAATACAGGGTTAATGCAGCTGAAGTAGGAATCGGATAAGAATGTTGTAACTCTACTGTCGAAACCAGAACCTGATATGGTAACTAGCTGGGCTTGGTTGTTGATCATGGAGTTAGGAGTAATTGATGAAATAATAACAGCCTGCGACACATATGTTAAAGAAGTTGAAGCAACTTGATTTCCATTGGTGACTCTAACACTTCTTGGACCATTCTGTGGAACTTCAATAGAAAGGAATCTGATTGTTGTGGCAGTGACAGTTGCTGGAATCTCTAAAGTACCGACCAAATCCGTCATGGATACTGTGGTTACACCTGGGATAAAGTTGGAACCTAACATTGTAACCATAGTGGACTTTACGTTGATAACCGATACAGGAGAAACATTAGTGATTACAGGAAGTGGAGCATTGTAATTAATGGTAAAGTTGTTGGATTTGACATTTATGTTGATGACCCAGAAACTCTTTGGACCGATGTAGTTTAATGCAGGTGCTGTACAAATGATAGAGTTGGCAGAGACTGATACTGTATTACAACTACCTCCATCCAATTGTACTTGACTCATAGAATTGACGTAACCATAACCGCTGATTGTTATGTTTGTTGCTTGGTTTGCCATGAATGAAGATGGGGTTATTGATGTTATGTAAGGCTGTGAAACAACATATAAAAGAGATGCAGTTACATTCAGTGTAGGTGTATTTTTGACCATCATTGCATAAGTTCCTACAACTGTTTGAGCTGGTACACTAACAACTAAACTGGTAGAAGTCTGACTATTAAGTGGAAGTTGGACTCCATTAAGGAACACACTAGCCATACCAACTACAAAGTTTGGTACCTGCTATGGTGACTACTGTTGACTGATTGTTGAGAACGGTAGATGGATTGAGACTTGTGATAGTTGGGGCTAAGGGAGAAATCTTGAAAGAGATGGCATTGGAAGCATATTGATTGTTGGTTACAATAATGTTGACAGTGGAGTCGATGAGTTGTGGTGCAGAGTTACAAATGAGTTGGTTAGAAGAGACACTTTGAACGGCACAATTTACAGTTCCAACTTTGACAGTGGAAATACCAAGTTGGAATCCGGAACCTGTCAAAGTGATTGGTGTCACAATGTCAGATACCATGGTAGTTGGATTAATCGATTGAATAGCAGGCTTTGGAGGATCAAGGACAATATTTGTGGTGTTCGAGACTTGAGTTAATGTTGTCACTTTAACTGCTTGAGAATTCACGACTGTTGTAACTGGTAAATTGCAGACAATAAGGGTGGATGTTGAAGAGCTGGCTGGGCACTGAAGAGTTCCGACACTAACTGTTGAAACTCCGGGTGCAAAATTTGTACCAACAATACTAAGCACATTAGTTTGGTTCACTGTGACAAGAGTTGGTGAAACTGAGGTGATTGTTGGTGTGAGGACTGTATAGGTCATAGTGTAAGCGGAAGAATCTACGTTTCCATTTGTGATAATCAACTGTTGGGGTCCTGGTGCATTTTGAGCTGGAGCTTTACACCAAATCAAATTTCCCATATTCAAAATGTTCATTTGTGAACATGGCAATCCTCCAATCTTTACTGAAGTCAATCCATTAATAAATGGACTACCATCGATAGTAATAGTCGGAGATGTAGTAATTGGAATATTGTTGGGATATATTGATCGAATACTTGGTATTGGAGCTAAAATATAAGATATCTTAGTACTCGATTACGAAAAGTGGTTGGATGATATACATACGTAAATGTGTAACATCATATCTATTGGACTTAATTCCATTGTTTGTAACATAAACTGGAACTAAACCGTAGGATGTAGGTTGGGCATTTACATTACACTCGATCGATGTTGGTGTGACTGTTTGTTGGGAACAGGACACTCCATTAAGAGTGGCACTAGATAATGAATTCATAAATCCAGTACCAATGATACTAATAAATCCTGGAGTATTAGATGGTACTACATTTGGTTCAACTCTGTCGATAGTCGGGGTTGGAGCTAAACAATAATATTAATAAATCATGTATGAATTAAATTGAATGAATGCTTTACTTACCGACAAAGTTAAGAGGTAAAGTGTTGGAATTGTCAGAATTATCGTTGGATACCGAGAATGGATATGATCCCAGCACCAAGGTAGAAGAAAATGATACAGAAATGGAACTTGGTGAACATCCTTGGACTGAAAGATATGGAGCAACAGCACCATTTACTTTGAGCTGAACCTTTCCACATACAAAATTCTGTCCACTAACACCGAAACCCATAGTAGTATTTACCAAAAATGGGCGGAAGTGGAGGAATGCTCGATAGAGTTGGTACTGGATACTTCAAAGTGACGGTATTTTGCACATTACCAAATGCACCAGACATAGCAACCGGAACTGTACCACCAGTGAGAATCATTGGGTAGGTACAGGTCACAACACTTGACGTTTGAGACTGGACATTACAAGTTACACCTGCAATTCTCACAATGGTTATAGAGACGAAATTATTACCCCAAAATATTAATCGTATTCGAGGGATTATTCGTAGCAGGGTTTGGATTGAATCCAGTAATGGTCATTGGAAGTCCAATTCCTGTAAGTGCTTTTGATTATAAAAAAACAAATTATGGTTAATTGTAATCATTTCAATTTGATTTTCTGTGTTGGAAAAGAATATCCATCATCTAAATCATCAACAACATACTTGCTGCATTCGTAAATGAAATTTGTTGTGAAATAAATAATACTAGTATGAACACTAAGTAATTGATTTTAAAAGTATTATTAAATAGAACCCTTGAAAAAGGTTCTATCTCAACTTCATGGTTAAATTTATATCTATCTAAAAATGGATAAAGATTGAATTATGTTCCAAATCGATTCAATGATCTATCTATTTTAGTATTTCTTTCGCTTAACTATTTTAATAATAATAACTTTTTCAAAAGATCTAGGTTTTTAAATTGAAGTCAAAGCTTAAAACTACTAATATTTAAAAAGATTACAAACTATGATTTGATTAATTAATTCTATTTTTAAATTTATTTTGTTTGTTGTTGGTGATCGATTTGTATATAGTTTGATTGTAACGCAAGATATGAATGAAACGGGTTTATCAGAGGACGACGGTTCATGAATCGTTTTGATTGAAAAGTTGCCTCCACATAGGATCGAAGTGGTTGGCACCACTTCTTTTAAAAATAGTTTTTAACGAAAGCCAATAAATCAATCAATTCATTAATAAGTGAGATTTGCCATTTAAAAATAAACTCCTTTTGAGATGCGGAGTGGGCAACCAGATGGTGGATAACACATTATTGATCGATTTTTCGATCGCAACTACTTTTAAAAAACAAAAACTCCCCCAAAATTTTGTGAACAAATAATATTTTTTTGTTAAAGGGTGGACCCAAAATATTTTATGTACATTTGCTAATCAGATTGAGACCTTGCGAAGAGTTTGAGACGGAATTGGGGCAAAATAAGACTTACAATTATATATTCTTCTACAATCCTAGGATTTTTACATGTGGTTTCATCCATTGATTCTATGATGGTCTCTAGTTGATTACATCATTTATTAAAATATATATAATATTTGAGAATAAGTATTTATAAAAATAAAGTATCATAACGAACTATATTGATACTAATATTTATAATTGATGGTTTATAATGAATGAAAACAATCATTGCAAAAATCAAAACAAAATAATAAACATCTTTGCAAATTTTGGCGGCAAATCTTTCAAACAATCATATTGCTGTCAGTATGATTCTGAGTAAATAAAGTTTATATAATTTAAAACTACACTTATTGATTAATGATGTCTGTAAAAAATTAGTAAACATTTATAAGAGTTGTTTATTTTTGTCAAAAGATTGCTTTGATAGTAATTGTGCATATTTGTATCTATTCAATAAGTCAACATTCTTGGGTTCAAGTCTTTATATAATATTTTTTAGTCAGTGGAAATTATATATAAATATAAATGAAATTTAACTTACTCTAATCCTTTTTCATAATCATCAATGGCATTGTTTAACAAATCAAGTTGGAGGTGTACCTCTGCTCTTCCCAAATAGGAGGTTGGTAAATGTCCAATTCTCTTGTTAATCAAATTTGTAAAGTATTCCAAAAGCTCATGTTTCTCTGCCATGTGAACTGGAATTTAAACAAGTTAGCTGATTAGTTCAAAGCAATACGGTTTCACTACTTACCACTAGTATTTGGTTTGTAGAACGGTGCCCTTGTTGTGGAGGATTGTTGTGATGGTCCACTGGCGGATTTTACAGGTAGTGATGAAAGATTAATTTTGGTGCCACAGGTGAGGTTTGTGGTGGGAACATCACCATCTAATGAACCTCGCATCATGTTTGAGCTGGCTGTATTAATTTGAGAGGAAGATGTTGACAATGGTGAAGTTGATTTTGGTGTTGGTAGTTCAGTGGTATTTTTTTGAAGGAGCAATCTTGAGAGCCAGATTTTCAATTTCAACTTGCAATGCTTTAAGTGTTTGTAATAGATCAATGTTGCTTGGATTGTCAACGACTGATTTGCGCATTTCCTGATCGCGGAACTTAAGTGTTTTTTCCAATCCCAATAATACCTCCAAGCTGTCGGGCTCATATTTCAGAGCAGCACGAAAATCCTTCTCAGCAGCACCATACTCTCCAATTGCAGAGTATCCAGCACCTCTTCGCAAATAGGCTTTCATTCCCTTGAGGGAAGGTTGCTTCTCGATTGATACTGAGCAGTCCGTAATAGCTTCTAAATATCTATCTAACTTTAAATATGATATACCTCTATTCGAATAATAAAATGGATCTCTGTATTTATATAGGTTAGGCACATGTTATATTTAATCATATCAAAGAACAAACTTACTCTGGATTTAATTTGATTGCTTTTGTATAGTGACCAACTGCTGAGATATAGTTTCGATTTTTGGTAATCCGAATTACCTAGAAGTTTCTGTTTCGAAGACAGTGATTCACTGATATTACTCTTCATTTGTGAGTGATACTCTTCAAATTCCGACCATACATTGCCATAGAATGATTCACCTGCGGGTATCAATGATGGTATTGCTGTGTGCTTTTCCTTATTCTTCTGTGATTTCTCTATTTGATTATTTATATAGTTATACAGAAGGTGCATTCTACATGGCTCCTCTTCAATAGCAAGCATATTAAAATCACTTAACCAATCCAACTGTACACTGTTTCAAGAAAGAAAAGTCAGTTTAGTATCATTTAAATAGACAAGGTATGGACAATAAATACCCTTTATATGTTTGAGTATTTCTAAGATTGGGTGGTAATGTTTCCATGTTGACAGTCTGTGATAGGATAGGTGATCGATGTGATATTCTCATTGCTTTTCTGAGTGGTATGAGTGGAGGTATAAGATGTACAGCTAAATAGTGATCTGAAAAAGCCTTCTTGAACTCCTTTGTGAAGAAATAGCCATAGGCACGACAAATATATGCTTTTATACAGTTTGGTTGTATTGACAACGCTAATGTGCAATCTAATATAGATTTTTTATATTCCTACAATTGAATGTCAAGAATAAGTAAGATTGTCGCTTATATGTAATTCTTATCCGAAGCTTACTTGTATTCTTAGTTTTGTAATTGCTCTATTCAAAAAGTATCGACACTATATATGGTGGATGTTGAGATGCTAGCAGTATAGCAGTGTTGTAATATTCGATGGCTTGTGTATATTTTTCATTGTAGTATTCATTGTTTGCGAGTCGCATCGAGCATATCACAGTTTCAGGTGGTGCTTTCAGCTCTTGTTGCAATTTCAAGTAGTTTTTTGGTTTGTGCACAGGTCTTTAGTTTGTAAAGTGTCGATTGCAGTTGTGTTACATCTGATTCTGAAAGCTGCATACCAAGAATCTTGTTGATCTTGTTGTTATTGTTCATTTGTTGTTGGTGTTGCTGACTGTGTTGTTCTTGCTTACTACCTAAATCTAGATCAATGTTAATCAACTTTTCAAACGATGACATTGATGCGGTAGAAGGGTTTGCGCTCGTTTTTCCACTAGTATTAGTTGAGCCACTACTGCTTCCACTATTCTTCTTCTTTGATTTTTTTGCCATTGTACATATACTTGAACTATAAAATGAATGTATCAAGAAGTAGTTCTTTGTTGAATGAACAGAGCTGTAAATGTTAAAAAATGTAAAAAAAATTCAAAAAAACCATAAATTATACAAAATGCCAATGCAGCACATTATGCGGGTTTTATTCGTGCAATTGTACCTCACTTCGATTAGCCTGTAACCATGTAATTATATTTGAATATTTGTTGATTCTTGCTTTATACAAAGCTGATTGTGTACATCCTTCTGTACGATTTTCATGGAGGTATTGTAAAATCTCTAGAAAATTGTTGCCTGCTGCATTATCCATGGCATCTGTAGTGCATCCCTCTGTTCTATTCTCGTGAAGGAATTGAACTATCGATAGGTATCCATTCGCTGATGCAAAATCTATAGCGTTGCTTGTACAACCTTCTGTGCGGTTCTCGTGAAGCCACCCAACAACATCTAAATGCCCACAGTTGGCGCTGTAGTCCATTGCATCGGTTGTACAACCTTCGGTCCTATTCTCGTGAAGCCATATCAGCAATGGGAGATTTCCAGAATTGGCAGCTACATCCATTGCTTTTGTAGTTGCACCTTCGGTTCGATGAGTGTGCAACCACTGAATTATATGGAGATGCCCTTTAGTTGCAGCCCAAACCATGGCACGTTGGGTACAACCGCCAACATTGTTTGCGTGCAACCATTGAAGAGCCTCTAACTGGTTGTACTTTGCAGCCAGGTCCATTAAACAATCAGCATATAAATATCCATTTAATACAATTGTTGTTGGATCTTTGTTCTCACATTTCAAATACTCCAACATCTGAATCTGACCATTTATTACTGCATTTTTATACATCTTACTGTGCATTCTCTCTTTCTGATCTATTTTCTGCTAGCCACTCTACCATGTCGATTCTACCGACGGAAGCAGCGCAATCGAAAACTTTTCCATATGCCATTTTGGTGCTAACCTTATTTCCTGTTTTTGAAAGTTGTCTACATGCTCTTTCGCGACCTGCGAGGTACTTTAGCAGTTCAATGTTGTTTGACAATGGTGACACAGACATTGCTTCGAAGTAGTTCCAATAATATCAGGGAAACGAGCCTCTAGATATTCAATAAGATCGACTCTTCCATTGGCAGCACATTCTACAAACAGATTATAGTCGTACTGATTGAAACGATGCATATCCATATGAAATACATCTACAAAGTATTTGATAAACTCCAATACATTTCGACCATTTACCACAGCATTCTTTAGGATTGTATAGAAATGGAACGAACTCTCTTTGGCAGCAGCAACGCGCTCTCCATCACTGAAGTACAGCTTCAGAAGGTCTAAATATCCATGACCCGCCATGACCTCTGGAGATAGCACAAGCTCATTCCACCTATACTTTCTACATCCACTCTTCAGCCGATAAACATGATTAAATATGCATTTATTTAATACATTATTTTTAAACAATGATAAAAACAATGTGATCTCCATATTCATGTGATTCTCTCTCTAACATCTTATGTGAATCTCACATTGTATTCACAAACTTGAAACTTACAAAAAATAATTAATAGTCTCATCAAAATTAAAAAGTGGGAAATACGAATGTATTATATTGGTTATTAATGATACAATTAATCTAATTAGACATGGTAGGATTAGATCATAGGATACTCCTTTTTAAATGGGATACCCAACCATTATTTAGTAGACAATAGGTAATAAATATGTATGATTGTAATGTGTTGAATTTTGATTAAATTAATTAAAATTGAACCAATAATTTTTAAAAAATGAATATTCAAAGTAATCTTGATGATCTAATTCCTTTTTATAACACTGATAACACTTTATTTGAATATCAATAAGATCCTAGATATATATTTAGAGGATATTGTAACGACAGTTTTAATTATTTAATCAAATTCCTCATAAAATGATTCATAAATGAAAACTTTATTAGTAAATAAGATCTATTAAAAATTATATCTGCTTTTGTAATATGGTAAAATAATATAAATAATATCAAATTAAATATAATTAATGAATGTTAATACTTACTTTAATCCTATTGAACTGATAATAATTATTATATAATAATTATACATATATTCATTCAGAGAATCACCAATATGTATTTACAAAAAAGTATG
This sequence comes from Heterostelium multicystogenum, assembly GCA_003667245.1. Taxonomy (NCBI): domain Eukaryota; phylum Evosea; class Eumycetozoa; order Acytosteliales; family Acytosteliaceae; genus Heterostelium; species Heterostelium multicystogenum. The sequence goes on along the minus strand of RCNN01000040.1, from coordinate 111,501 downwards.
CCTGTTCATATAACTTGTTCTTTAAATCATCCGAAATTAATTAGGTGCGTTAAATATTGCTCTCATCATTTATAAATAGGTAGAAATCAGTATTTACTAATCATTAGAATATCATTTGTTATTATTGATGCTTAATAATAACTAAATTTCATAATGAAATATATTATTATATTAGTCTTACTAATAGCTTTTATTAGTATTTCCTTGGCCAATGAAGAGAATATTGAAGTATTGACCGAGAAGGATTACCAGGATCAATTCAGAGAATGGATGAGACAATATGGAAAGGCATACACCAATGAAGAGTTCTTGATAAGATTCCAGAATTTCAAGGATGGACTGAAATTCGTTAATGATTTCAATGCCCAGAGCAAAAAAGATTGTGGTTGCCATCACCATGAAGACCCTGCTCAGAAAGCCGAAGCTGAAGAAGCAAGATTAGAAATGGGTCTAAACAAATTTTCAGACTTGACTCTTGATGAATTTACAGATATTATTCTTTCAAATTCAGATCCATCTTTAAATTACCGATGAAAAAGATTGTGGTTGTGAGGATCATGATGCCGAAGGTGAGGGTGAAAGTGACACAACTGGAGGCATCCTATCTATTGGTGGAAGAAAAATCTTAGAGGCTGAGGCAACTAATGAAGTAATGGCAACAATTCCCAAATCTGTTGATTGGTCAAATCACACTGTTGTAAGAGACCAAGGTAGTTGTGCAAGTTGTTTTGCTTTTGCAGTTGCAGGAACCGTTGAAGCTAAACTCTCTATTAAATATGGAAGAAAAGTGGATCTTTCTGAACAAAATTTACTTGATTGTTCAAGTAAGTTATATTTCTTTGGATACAATATTTAATAAGAACTAATTATTTATAAAAATAACAGGAGGTGCAAGCTGTAAAGGAGGATTTCCTTCTAACTGTTTTACTTATATAAAGAATTATGGAATAAATTATGAATCTGATTATGAATATACAGAAAAGCAAGGAAAATGTAGATATAATAGAAACAAAGTTGCTGCAAGAATTAAATCCTTTGCAAGAATTCCATCTGGAAGAGAAGCTTTAATTACTACTAATCTAGCCAAGGCCCCTATCTCTGCAAACATTGATTGTAAAGCCAAGGAGTTTATGTATTACAAGAAAGGTATCATTAGACAGTCTCCAAATCTAAAATGTACAAAGAACAAAACAAACCATGTAATTGTTTTGGTTGGTTACGGAGTTACCAACAATGTAAAATACTTCAAAATTAAGAACTCTTGGGGAACTGATTGGGGAGAAAATGGTATGATTATTTTAAACCAAAAAATTTCCAAAACTAACATGAATTTCTTGATAAATATTTAGGATTTGTTAAAGTTGAAAGAGGTGTAAACTTTTGTGGAATTGCTACCTATGCTTATCATATCACAAATATTTAAATCCAAATTAACAACCTTTTTAAAAAGATGTAGATTCTTAATCATTTAATAAAGATAGTTATTATTGATGTACATATTTCATGAAAATAGTTGTTTTGTGTTTTTAATCCATTAAATAATATTCTTGTCCTTTTTTTACTTTTTGATTGTTTGGTAAATGAATCCAGTTGTCGAAATCGAATCACCTAATCCTACTGTTCTCTCTGGTTTTTTACAAACTAAAACAGGAGACAAGTGGAATTCAAGTCCTTCATCTTGCCAACTTGTGACTGGGAAAGTTTCATCGATTGAAAATTTCAATTTTGAACCTGGTGTATATCTGTAATCAACTTCGAACTTTAGTGGGATTCTTAATTCTACATCACGGAATCCACATGCTTGCTCTGATGCTTCGATTGATGATGCTGCTACTGACATAATGGCACTCTTGCTTGACCATGACGATTCTTTTTTGAATAGCAACAATATGATATGTGAGATAGTGGAAATGGATACGTGTAAGTTTACGCTTAGAATCCAACATAGAGTCGATACCATCACTTCCTTTGGTGAGGTGCTTGTATACATGAATAATTGCGTCAACAACAGTGTTGATGGTTGGTGCTCTGAATTCAGCCATGTTATGTGCAGTTCCACCTGTTGCGAGATAGAGGAATCCGAGCTCCTGTTCATTGAAACCTAGACTGTCTACCTTTGGAAGAATCTGTGATGCTATTGCACCAATAATGTTGCCTGAAGTGATTGAGGCCAATTCAAAGTGAATGGGTATATTCGAGATGGAGAGGAACATATCTTTATCTTGATTATATGGGATGATATCAAGTAGCTTGGACATATCATCTATACGTTTGATTTGATCGTCACCAAGTAAGTGTAATCCACTTATAATCAATAAATCGGTCTTGTGTTGTTTAGAGTTGTGCTGGAGATGATGATGTAGGCTCTCCATTGTAACAATATGGGCATTCGACAAATCATTAGATACAATGAAACGATTAGCTCTGTGAGTAGAAAATGCGCCCCATGTAGTGTTGGCTTGATATTCCATGATCAAATGGATCTCATCGCGAGTATCAGGACTATAATCGATAACATTGATAGAGCTGTTCAACAATTCTTTCAACTTGCTTCCAACGACTCCACTCAAATCCACTTGACAACCTTCTCTTGCTAATCTATTTGCGATGATACCTGCATTTCCACCTGTCAAATATTCTTTTCTGTTTAAGTTGTTTGTTGCTTTGATGATGCGATCGAAAACATCTTTCTCTTTGATAAATCTTTCTGCTGCACTACCGGAATCTAAAAATCAAGATTATTAGATCATGCTGTCTTAATTAGAATGTTTGGTCATAGTTACCAAAATAATAAGTAAAAGTTTGTTCGAATTCAGATAATGTATATATTTCGTTTGATGGAGTAGGTTTCTGTGTTGGTGATAGTCCAAGAGCATGCATTAACTCGACGGCATCAACGACCAAATCCAAGTTTGTATTATATCCTACTGCTATTCTGTAGTTTCCGCAGTTTCCATTGTTCTTTGACCAGTGCGCAATCTTTTTTCAAACCAGTGTGTATCGAATTAACTTGTACATCTACACCAAGACCACCCCACAACATTGAGAAATCAAGATTCCACAAAATCAAAGGTAGAAAATGATCAATGATAATACGACACCTATCAGGCCCAACTGTACATAAGACTTTGGTTTGTTTGTATTATTATTGTTTTTGGTCGTAGCTGATGTACCATCAGGTGTAGCTGACTGTTGTTGTTGTTGTTGTTGTTTATTCTTTCTAGAAACAAGGGTATTTTGTTCTTTAATCATTTTTTAAAAACCAATATACACTTAATCTTATTATTACTACTACTTATAAATATATATATGAACACAGATATATATGTGATATTTATATCTTTGATTGAACAATGTTTATGAGTCACCTTGGTTGTTCAGTATTTTTTAACCCGTTGGAAAATCAAATTAAAAAAGACAAAAACAGTCAGCTTTTTTTTTTTTGTAAACTATAAGAATGAATGACAAGATAGACTTGAAATGGCATCGCTTGAGTTGGTTCATCCTTTAAATATTATTATTATTATTATTATTCCTATTTAACTAAATATCAAATTTGCTAGTGTATCTGTATTATTACAGGTGTGGTGCTGTTGATGTTTGTTGGTGTTTGGTTTGCATTATATTGACAATATATATTGCTATAGCTTTATCTAGTTAACTGCCAATCAATTTTATAAAGAACAAACCCTATTACCTTGATTATTATCAAACAACCCAAACATTCCTCATACATATACTACACATACATACATAGATACCTACAAATACATTCAAACTCAACATAGATATATTTAAATACAATATAGATAGAAAGATAGTAGCTACCTCTCCTCTTAATTATGTTTAAAGGTATTACTAATAAATTGATCTCAACGTATATTCCTTTATTTTGGCTTGTTGTGGTTCTGTTTGCTGTGGTAAACGCAGCTGCTGACCAGGATAAAATACGCGAAGTTGAAATTGGTAGAACAAGAGATGGAACAGTTACTGTTAGTGTGGATCTGTCGAAAGGTCAACACCAACCAATGCAGCTGATCTACCCAGATGAGAATCATCAAGAGCTCCTTATCAATCATACAGTACTCAATGCACTAAATTCACTTGATTCTGAACAATCAGTACTCGGTGTTGTTGGAACATTCCATAGTGGCAAGTCTTTCCTTTTGAATCAGCTTATAGGGACTACGGATTCCTTCACTGTTGGTCCCACAGTACATCCTCAGACATTGGGCATATGGATATGGTCAGCTACCATCAAGGTGGGAAAGACCAAGCACAATCTATTGCTGCTCGACACTGAGGGCTTCTATAGCAGCAATGTCTCAGAGACCTATGACGCCAAGATCTTTGCAATTACAACCCTTCTCTCATCGCATCTCATCTACAACTCTGTGAAAATCATTGATCAATCTTCACTTGAGTACTTGGAGCTGCTATCACGAAGAACTCAACTCTTTGCCCTCAAATCACAACTCAAGTTTGATTCACCTCTAACCAAGATCCTCGAGTTCCCATCTCTAACATGGGTGGTCCAAGACTTCTTTCAGGACATTGGCGATCAGACTGCAACAGAATGGCTCCATCAGCTACTAAAAGCCCACTCTAGAGATCAACCTGATTCTTCATTATCTATCGCCAAGATATTCCCAGCCATTCAATGCCACACTCTTTTCATTCCCTCTGGCGATAGAAACACTCTTCGATATCTTAACAAAGCTGTCGTGAATGAGCTCAATCCTGTATATTTGTCTGAGCTCGACCAGCTTAAACACTCAATTTTCAACCAACTGCGACCTAAAATGAATGGTCCAGCAATTGGCTCACTTATCAAACTACTTGTGCAAGTAGCAAATGGTAACAACTTTCCAAAGGTGCCATCGATTTGGATAGGATTCATCAAACAACAACAACAAAATTCACTCGACGACAGCATCTCGACGTTTAAAGAAAAGATGGAGACACTCAATGATCAAGAACCACCACTCTCAGATTCACAATACCAGAAACTAGAGACTGAATCAGTATCCTTTGTTAGCAACCTCTATAGGCAACTACTTTTTGGATTAGAAGAAGCATACAAACCCGGTCTAATTCAATTGGATGTATGTACAAATTACTATTTCACGAGGTTGCTTTTTGATTACTAATCGAGATACTTGCAATAGAAAAAACTTAGAGAACTAAAAGATTACTATAGAAAAGAAAACAGCTACAAAATCAAAGGATATTTAACAAATATGCAATCAGCATCTGTACTCAACTTCCAAGATAAACTCGGCTCTATCTCAATCCCAATTGGTGACAAGAAATTGCTAGAGTTGATCAAGTCTCTCAAGGGCTTAATTATCGATGAGTTCAAATCAACCACCTCCCAATATCATAACTCAGATATATATTCAAGCTATTTTACCTCTGTCAATGTATGTTTAAGTTATTGATCAACACTCAATGCAACAACTAATCAACATAACATACTTCTAGAACGATATTGATAGATTATCCTCAAAATTATTATTAGAAAACAAGAGTGAAATGGAAACACTATTGTCTAAATCAACAGTAGCCGCAATCGAAAAATATAAAGATTTAATGAATGAGTATGTATATATATATACCTATCTATCACAGTGAACAGTTACTTATTCATTTAATAGTGGAGTTAAATATCCATTGCAATACAAAGAGTTGGAAGAGCTGAATCAACAGCATCAAATTAGTGTACATCAATGGTTCTTGTCAGCTGTTCAGATCGCAGAGGATGAAGTCTATTTTAGTGCTTTCAATGCCAATCTTGACAAACAACTCTTGGAACAATACGAACAGATAAAGCAGTTCAACGAAAAAAAGATAATGGCCCGTTGCCAGGCAGAGTCTAACACCTTCAAATATGAATTCAAACGTGGTATCTCCCAATTAATATTGCCCCTCGAAGATGAATATCTCGACACGAGAACAGAAGAACTCAAACAAAAAGTAATCTTGGCATTCAGAGAGAATTTAGAAATGTTCAGTGATACTTCTTCATTCAAACAAGAACTGTCCAACTTTAATGTAAGTACAAGTACAAACAAAAGAGCTCCAAATTCTAACTCCTACCATTTCAGCAATTCATTGACCAACAAATTGCAATGAAACAAAGAGAAAACGTCGAACAAATGAAACTCATTGTGATGGAGTCACTCAACAAAGTCAAAGAAACCATGAGATCAAGACATCCAACGTTTTTGGTTCCAGTACTCCTTCATCATAGAAGCAAAGAACGAAGCGGAAAAAATCATTAGACAAAAGATTGAATCGAAACGACTGCGTGACAAAGTCATTCAACAGTTCATAGAGACCGATCTAAAGCCCGAAGTAAATTCACTTTATCAATTCTCATCACTGTTTGCCTCAATCATCATTATATTACTTCTTTCATTTATTTTATTAAAGTTAAAATAAATAATATAGTTGTTGTAGTTGTAGTCATTAGTACAATGTTAATTTTATCCAAATTAAGTTAGATCGACTGTAAGCATCACACACTTAAACTCATCGTTTCAAGAAAGATTGTAAAAAAAACAACAAAATTTCACAAGTTTGTTTTCAAATTTTATTAACAATCAGTTGGTAGTTAGCTATTGTTATATTAGTATCATTATAGCATAATACATTCATAGTAGTACGCCACCAGATACAACTAAGGATATCAGTGTTTCGATTGCAGTAGTTTGATAGTCAATTGGTATCAATTTCTTTCTCTAGACCAAGTAGTATATACTAAACTTCTTGGTTGTCTTGAGAGGGATTGATAGATAGGTAGTAGATTGATTGATAGATAGAGATAGACAGATAAATAGTCTTTGAGTTTGGTGTATACAGATTAGAATGAGTGTTTGTCTAGGTTGTGGCCACAGCCTTTATAGATTAAAGAATGCATCTACTGTTGTTACTGCTACTCCCGAGAGTAGCAATTCTGCGGGCAACAGCAGTAGTGGCGGAGATGTAGAAAACTCAGTAGAAGCAATAACTAGTAGCGCAGGATCACTATCTCTATCATCTGAATCGAATAATACAAACCCTCTAAATAGCTCGAGTGAAGAAGATAACTGTGTTTGTTGTGGAACCCACGAAGAGCAGCCTCCACCCCCAGTCATGAAGATCATGCGCAGAAATCCACTCAATAACTCGTCGAATGGAACAGATCAGCAAAATAAGAAAACATCTGTCAGCTTGGAAGAGAAACAGGCAGCCTATAACAAAGCTCGTGAACGTATTTTCGCTGGAGAAGGACCTTCTGATGACATCATTGATATCTATGATCATCAATCACCATCACAACAGCAATCTCAAAATACAAAGCAAAATGGTAATAGCTCAACACCAACATCAGTTTCATCCGTCAAAAAGAGTTCTCTCAACCCAAACTCGCCAAACTTTATCAGCAACAACTATAAATACGCCAACCAGAACGGCAACACTCCATTGTCATCACCACCAAATACAGTCTCGGTCAGTGTATCATCAACTAACAGTAATAACAATGGCTATGTCACCAATCAGTACAGAACACCTTCACCACCGATATCAAGAGGACACATTGTCTCTAATGTAAACAATAACAACATTAACCTTCACCAGCCACCAATGAACTTGCACCAGCCATATAATGTTCAACAACAGATTCCATTACCAATGCCATACGCAGGAGGACTAATACAACAGAATGGATATAGCAGCAATAGTAATAATAGCAATCAATATTATGTTAGTAGTAGCAATAGTAATCGTCATTATTTAAATCGGTCTATTTCTCCACCAACTCCACTTCCGCTGAACTATCACAACATGAACACCAATGTCAGCATGAACATGCACATGAATCCCCAAATTCCACCATACTATGCAAATGGTAACAGCAACCACAGCAACACCAGTAATATTCGCAACTCAAACGGCACTGTCAATAATACCAATATCCGACCACCTTATATGAACATGAACAATTTAGACACCACTTTTAACAATGCCAATGCAGACCATTATTCGTGGCAACAACAACATCATCAAAGTGAACCAAACGCTACCCACTCCATCTATTCGTATAGCCATCAACAGCACCAACCCACATACCAACAAAACCTACAGCAGCCGCCAACAGCACCCATCAACACTGCCAACTTTAGAACCAACAGCAAAACAGTACACCCAAAGAATTCTTATAATCACAGAAACAACAACTTCAGCCCAAATAGTTTTAACAATTTTCAAGCAAACCAACACCAACAACACAATCCCCCATAAAACAACTAAAACTTCGTAAATAAATTATTTATAAAAATAAAAATATATTGGCTGTTATGCAATCAATCAGATTCAAAGGAAGACTTCAACAGGTGATCCACAACCAATAAAAATCAAGTCCATGGTGTGTCGAAGTTGCAAAAAAAATCATTTCTTTCACCGATAAACAGACTTTTGATCTGATCATTTCATCAAAGCTACATATTAAAGATGATGAACTTTTTTAAATTTTTTTTGTTTTTTTTTGGTTTGTCTTTTTTCTCCCTTCACTAAGTACATCATCTATCTCACCCCACTTCTCATTCTCACACTACCCCTAATCCTTCCCTCAGCTCACTCACCAATCCAATCCTATCCAATCCTATCAAATCAATTCAAATCCTGCTCTATTGATCAGTAATTATTTGTAGATCTACGTGAATACAACTACAAAATTGTAGTAGTGTAATGAGTAAAGTTAACTTATTTGTAGACTTGTATGTGAATGAAACTAATATATCATATTGAACTTTGTTATCATGATTTGCCAAGTTCCAGTAACATAATTAAATATTAAAGTTTAATTATTATTATTATTATTATTATTTATGACTTTTATCAATTACATATTGGATGAAAATCAATAAAATAATTTCAATCAAGGAAATGTGCAATATATTTTTTTTTTATATGAAATTCGAAGGAATAATATTGAATGGGTGGTGGGTTAGACAATGACCGATTGATTGCAGGCATGCAAGTGATGTTTGATTGTTTTTAATTTGGTGTGACTTTAGAGGAAACAGACAAACTACAATTCCATTTCGGATGAAGCAAAAAACCTTAAAAAAAAAAAAAAAAAAAAAAAAACAAAACAAAAAACATTTTAAAAATTGTTTTATCAAAATGGTTTAAAAAAGAGAGTGTGTGTGATTATTGATTAATTATTTTATCAGTCACATACAAATTTGTTTAATTTAATAATAGTAATAATAATAATAACAGATAAAAATATATAGTAATAAAATAATTTTTAATAAAACAAACCATATAAATATTAATAAATAAATAAATAATAAATACATATATATATATATAGAATATAATTTAAAATAATAATATAAAATATAATATAGTAAATCACAAGTTGATATTATATTATAGATTTATTGTTATAGCTTAGTTCGTTAGTTTGCTTGTTAACTTACAGTTATATAAAAATATAGATAAATAGATAGAACAAAAATAAATAACGCAATCATATAAATAAGCAAACGGAAGATATATAAAAATAGATTTATAGATTCAAGATACATAGATACAAATAAAACAAATAGATAGATTATTATTATTATAATTAGTTATTAGATCACAAATAGTTTTAGATATTAGATAATAATTTTGTTGATAGTATAGTAGTAAATCAATAAAAGTAAAACTTAGTTATTGTTAGTGGTTAGAGTAGTTTTTGTTTTTGATAATATTAATGACTAGAAGATGCATAAATTAGTCACTTTTCTAAAGAAGAAAAAAGATCCAACTACCCCATGGCTACATATTGATAAAGATGATACGCGTCACAAGCGACCTGGAAGTGACAGTGGTAATACACAACCACGTAGAAGTCACAAGACTCCGCGTGACAAGGATGCAAATGGTGCGAATGGCGGAGGATCGGTCTCAAGCAAAAAGAAGAAACAACAGCAACAGCAACTACAGCTGAATCAACAGCAACAGGTAAAACAATCAACAACATATGTCGTCCGACGAGGATTCCGACGACTTGATTCCAGAGGAAGTGAGGTCGATTTCGAAATTCATTGACTTCTCTAAGAACGAGAGGAAATGGCTTGTTCAGACACTGAATCTCTCGTCAGAGATGATCGAGGAGAACCTACAGATACTGCTGAACGTGCTGAATTTTCCTCTCACGTAAAGAAGGTGTTTTCTACAGACATCCATCGTGTCAGGCTGCCTCTGGCATTTCGTCAAAGCCTTCCAGCCGTCGCGGTACAACAGATCCGGCTGGAGTTGACTCGATTGCCTTGCAACTACAGCCAGCTTCTCTGTCTTCTTCAGGCACATCATCGCCACTACGGAGCAGCGGCACTCAACCACATAATAACAACCATCAAAATGCTGATGGCACCAATCACCACAACTTTTCTGTACAGCAATTACAATCACAACTTTTACAAACACAGCTTTCTCAATCAAACAACAATCAACTCTTACCTCAACAAACTCGTCACCGCAGCGATTATAATCGTATATTTATAGAACCTGGAAAGTACTACCAGTTCCCCGACCAAGAGTCATTGGCGATGGCTCGTTTGGTGGTGGAAGAGGAGGATCCAGCCAAATTGTTTAGAATAGGCACTGAAATGGAAATCAAAGGTGCATATGGTACAGTTTATCACGTTTTCTACAACAACTGTCAATATAACAATGTAGAGTTGGCGCTTAAGAAGCTTGACCACAAGTCCGAGCGCAATCGGCGTAACAACCTCAACGAGATTGCTCTCATGCGCTACTTGAAACACCCAAACATTGTAACATACATAAACAGCTACGAAAAGAACGACGAAGAGATATGGATGCTCATGGAATACATGGATGGTGGTACGATTAAAGAAGCCATCCAAAATTTCAGTTTTACCGAAAAATACGTCGCCTATATTATCAAACAGATCCTCCACGGATTGGAATACCTGCATTCTCTCAACATTGCTCATCGTGACTTGAAATCTGCCAACATCATGATCAACAGTAAAGCCGAAGTTAAAATAAGTAAGTTCAAATATCTTTTTTTGGTAAATTTAGACCTTGGCTAATACCAAATCTTTACAGTTGACTTTGGTTTTTCAATTGATTTAACAACATTAAAAGCAGATATACATATGTGTGGATCACCTTATTGGATGTCACCAGAACAGATTCAAGAGAAGCCACATGATTGCTCAGTTGATATTTGGAGTCTTGGTGTGATGGCTGCCGAAATGATGAAAGGAGTAGTTCCTCATCACCGTTCGAAAATCAAAGCCATGTTTTTAGCATCCTGTGTTGGTATCAAGTTTTCTCGTGATAAAAAGTACAGCTCTCACTGGTCCAACGAGTTGTTTGATTTCCTTGCTGTCTGCTTGCAGATGGACCCCTCCAAAAGACCCACCCCAACCACCCTTCTACAACATCCATTTATAGCCACAGCCGCCACCAAACAAGAAATGTTGGATTTACTTCCATTACTATTTATATCAAAAACCATCTCTAAATATTCAATCGCCTAAACCAAAACAATATTACCAATAATACACTTCGATCATCTTCAGCCAACTTCTTCCCCATACCTCCACCAATCCCACTTGTCAAATGTTTTTTCAGCATCATCACTAACATATAGACATTCGTCACAACCAACCTACCCCCATAATAATATCCAAAATAAAAAAATTTTATAAAAACTTTATGCTTAATTAGGTATTGCCGAACTAGTGTTGGTCAATCATTTTAAAAGCCTTTAATTAGATTGGTCTACTGAGGGAACGAGTGAATCGAATACTTTCATTTGTCGTTCATCATTCGCACTGTACACAAAAACATTAATCTTTTGTTCATAATTAAATATCCAAGGAAGAAAGATTCGAATCATTACAATATTACATTGAAAAAAGAGTTTCTATTGGACTCTTATTTATTAAATAGTGAAAGATCTTTCAATGTATAGAGATAGAATTTAGGTTTTTGATATGTTGAATTCAAGACATTTAGGAGGTGTCGTCTGTTGAGGAATATTTACAAATACAATGTCTTTGGATGAGGAGATTATATTCTAAATCAAACATGTTGAAACCCTTTTTCATGGAAATAACAAAGATGGCAGATTACCATTGAGATAACTTATCCTATCTCTATACATATGGAAAATTTCATTGGATGCAATAATAAATAATTGTTGTTTTCGTTCATTTTTTTTCATTTTATTGAAGTTACAAGTTGAAATCTTCGCATGATAAATGGTTAAAATTGATATAATTTAGCATTTTTTATAAATATCATATTTAATTAATTTAACAATATAATATAATTAAATGTTTAAGTCAATGTATAAAGGCAATTTACCACCTATTAAAGATCCAACTTCATTCCAACAAGAGTATGTTTGCAATGTTGATTGACATTCGATTGTGGTGCATGTATTGATATTAATCATTTGAATTATGAGTATAGTGATAACTCTATTATAGATGACGACCAAACTTATACTGAATTGAAATGGGACAACTACTTTGACAGTATGAAAGATGTGCAAGTCGATGGAAGAGGTACTTTTAGAGTTTATGAATGTAATAGCAGCGGTGATACAGATTCTTGTGATTATTTATATGTGTTTGTTCATGGTGGTGGATATACTTCAATGTCGTGGGCATTGCTGTCAAAGTTAATGAAGAGTCATCCCATGTCTTCACGCTACCGAATAATGGCATATGACTCTCGCGCACATGGTAATACAAAAACAGTTGACGATACTGACTGTTCGATTGGAACTTTGGTAACAGATTTGGTGGAGCTTGTCAATCGCTATGGCGAGTTGCAGCCAGAGCTTAGCAAACTAAAGGTGGTGCTTGTTGGTCATAGTATGGGAGGTGCAGTTGTCGTCAAGGCGTCAAAGACTGGCTTGGTAAAAGACCAAGTTGGAATAGTTGTTGTCGATGTAGTTGAAGGAACAGCCATGTCAGCTCTTCCTGCTATGCGTTCGATCTTGGCAAAGCGACCTGCTTCATTCAATTCTGTAAGCGACGCAATCAAGTGGAGCATAAAAAGTGGTACTCTGCGAAACTTAGAGAGTGCCCGTGTCAGCATACCGACTCAAATCTGCAAAATCGACGAATCATCTGAACACTCAAAATACAGATGGATAACAAACTTGTCACAAACAGAACAGTTTTGGAGTGATTGGTTCACTGGACTCTCCAAAGATTTCCTTGAGAACCGATACATAAAGTTACTCATTCTAGCAGGTTCTGACCGACTCGATCGTGAACTCATGATTGCACAAATGCAAGGTAAATTCCAACTTGCACTCCTTCCACTTTGTGGACATGTCATTCAGGAAGATGTAAGTTATCAATGCATGAAAAAAAAAAGGTTTTTTCAACGATTATTATTAACACAACTATCAATAAGAATCCAAAATCTACTTCAGACTTATTGACAGAGTTTACAAAGAGACTACCAATGTAATAATAATAATAATATGAATATTTAAGTTGATAGGAAAATGAAAGATTGATAGTCGCTCATCTTAAACTATCAGGGTTGGGGTGAAGAAAGGAGTAGATTTGTTGAAACCCATCCTACGATTTATGAATCAGATTATTATTGTAATACTCCTGAATGTTTGCCTTGTGGCATCCTCTGTAAATAAAAACTAAAACACTAGTTCTAAGTCTATTTTTGAGAAAAAGACGCGATATTACACCAATTTTTTAGTTTTGTTGTTCATGTGTGTTGTTGTTGTTTGTCGGTCTGTCAACCCATATGGAGTACATATTTAAAAATGCTATATTTGCATATTGTCATATCTTCGACGTTTTACGAAAATTAATCAAACTAATTAGGTCAAAAAAGAAAATGTTTCCTTTTTTTTATTAACCAAACATTTTTTTTAGGTGGGGTTTCACCCACTTCAAATAAGATATGGTTTTTTTGTTTTTGTTGTTGGTAACAAGGTTTGACCCAGGATAGATCACCACAATAAAATTATATTATTATTAATATTATTGTTTTTTCTATTATTTTTAAACAAGCTTGGGGTGATGAAGAACAACTTTTATTAATTCCCATCTCATTTTTAAAATCAAAATTAATTTTTCTTTCTTATATAATGTATGTATAATCTTAACACTTATATCATCAATGTAATCCTATGAATGCAATATAAACATGATGCAGTTGTATCATATCATTAGTTGTACATTGTTTGTTGTGATTTATCTGCGAATGTAATAGACAAATTATCAATATCATTTTTTGAAAGTAAACTTTAAAAATAAGAAATGACCAAACTACATTGATAGTATCATAGTTTAATATTTTAAACAAAATGATTGGATTGTAGTTTACCTTCGATGCTATTCCTCATTAAATATCATATAATTATTATAATAGCTGTAGGGTTATAAATATATACATATATTATGTTAAGATGACGATTGTTGATAATAATAGTAAATAATAAGTAATAGTATGTTTGACTTGACGAGTGTGAAGTGTTCAACCATAATTATTTGTCAACTAAAAATAAACAACTATTGTATAAATTAAAAAATTCATTTTCATTTGAGTTATTGTAGTTTGAATCAAATTTTAATATATATTTTATTTTTTTAATAATATTTAGAATAATTATACTCAATAATAAATCTAAGATATGGCCACATTGTCTAGAAATTTGCGTCTTCAATTGGATGCACCAACTCAAGAGTTCCGTAGAACCAAGATTGTCTGTACAATTGGTCCAAAGACAATGAGTGTTGAAATGTTGACCAAGTTGATAGAGACTGGTATGTCAATCTGTCGTCTCAACTTCTCACATGGTACCCATGAGTATCATGGTACTGTTATCAAGAATCTCAGAGAAGCCGTCAAGCGTACCGGAAAGGGTTGCGCATTGATGCTTGACACAAAGGGTCCAGAGATCAGAACTGGTAAATTAGAAGGTGGTCAACCAATCGACTTGCCAGCTGACCACGAGATCATCGTAGACACCAACACCGATGTTCCAGTATGTTGCTCAACTCATTCTATATCCAATGTTTTCTAACAAATTTCACAACTCAGGGTAACACAACTAGAATTTCACTCGATTATAAAGGATTGGTAGAATCTGTTAAGCCAGGTGGATATATTTTAATTGCTGATGGTGTCATTTCACTTCTCATTAAATCAGTTCATCCAGATAAAGGGTAATAGATTGATAGTCAGCTTTTTTGTTGATTAAAATGTATTTTTTATTAATTTTATTTTTCCTTCGAATTTATAGATATTGTGTATGTAAAGTTGTAAATGCATCAAAGTTGGGTGAGACAAAGAATGTACATTTGCCAGGTGCAGTTGTTACATTGCCAGCTGTCTCTGAAAAGGATGTTTTGGATATCAAGTTTGGTATGGAACAAGAAGTAGATTTTATTGCAGCTTCATTCATCAGAAAGGCTGAGGATGTCCTTGAAATCAGAAGAATTTTGGGAGATCGTGCAGCAAACATTCAAATCATCTCAAAGATTGAGAATGAAGAAGGTATCACCAACTTCAATGATATTCTAGAGGCCTCTGATGGTATCATGGTTGCCAGAGGTGATCTCGGTGTAGAAGTAAATATGGAAAAGATTTTTGTTGCTCAAAAGATGATGGTTTCCAAGTGTAATGCTGGTATGTTTTCATTTAATTAAATTATAATAAGTAGAGAGGAAACTAACAATTATCTCCTTAAATTATTAATTATATTATAGCTGGTAAGCCAGTAATTACTGCAACTCAAATGTTGGAGTCTATGATTAAAGCTCCAAGACCAACCAGAGCTGAGGCTACTGATGTTGCCAATGCAGTTTTGGATGGTACTGATTGTGTTATGCTTTCTGGTGAGACTGCCAGTGGTGATTACCCAATCGAGGCTGTCGATATCATGTCAAAGATCTGTCGTGAAGCTGAACTTGTAGAGTCAAGCACTGATTATCACACTTTGTTCTCCGCTCTTAAGGTTTGCTCCAACAAGCCAATCACAATTGCAGAGACAATTGCCTCCTACGCTGTAGCCACTGCCATCGATTTGAAGGCCGATATTATTATTACAATGACAGAGACAGGTTTAACATCAAGATTGGTCAGTAAGTATAAGCCACCAATGCCAATCTTTGCTATTACCTCATGGGAATACACTGTAAAGCACTTGTTGGCCACCAGAGGTACCATCCCAATCCTTGTAGAGTCTTTGATTGGTACCGACAAGTTTGATCGAGCACTGTCTTGAGATTGCAATTAAGCAAGGTTTGGCCAAGACTGGAAGTCGTGTCGTTATTGTTTCTGGTATTATGGAAGGTGTCCCAGGAAAGACTAACTCACTCCGTGTACTTACCGTTGGTGAAACTATCAAAAACATTAAGGTCTAATACTGGTCATTCCAATTATATTATCAACTACTATATTGTTATTTATACTTATAATATAATATTATGTTTATTAACTAATACTTAATAACCTATTTATTTAAATTTATTTTAACATAAAAATAACATTTTTACTAACCTTTTTTTTCTTACCCTTACAACCCAATTGAACAATTCACTACCTACATTCCAACTTAAACTAAAACCTAATCTACACTCCATCTTAAACCAACTCCTACTCAAAAACCTAAACTACCCTCCAATTAACTTTACTACCTACTCAAACTAACCTACTTAACATTTATACTCTACTTTCTTGTAATGAATGGATCTTGGTCTCTAACTCTTCAACTCTCAACTGTCCACTAATCTTGGTCTTAACATATTGGTTTTGCGATTTGATCTCCTCTCTTCAACTCTGGTTACTATTGCTTTGCTGTCCACTTTCTAATTCCTCCTATAGCCATCTCCTCGTAATAACTCTCACTACTCCTATCAAGCAGTTTAAGTTCTGCGATAATGATTGTCGAACAAAATAAATTAAATGAAAGAATACACAGATGAACATAAATTAATATTCATATTATACAAAATATTCATGATATCTACCTTTATTTAAATGATAGTATACAATTGTAGAATTTCCCAATTCATATAGTCTTCTTCTTTTTGTAATTGAATTGGAGTTAAATTGCTTGCGACACTTGATCTATGGCAGTTCTCTTCTGTCATGAGATGAGGGATGGTCATATCTTTTATAAAAGATAATGACCATTGTTACTATGAACAAAGGAACGAATATGAATAGCACAAGTGAAGCTATTCCAATACTCTTGCTGCTCTATTTGGTGATTTGACAAAGCAAAAGCTGACTGCCCAAACTGGCCAGAATACGAATCCAACTATAAAGATAGCCAAAGCAACTATCAGTTCTCCAGAGTCATTCTTTAAACAACTATTATCATTGTTATTTAATAATCTTTCATCATTGGGTGATATATATACAATATGTCCAGATGAAGGATTTTGATATGATGCAGGTTCCATTCACTATATTATTATTCGAGTGAAATATTAATATTACTTATTATTATTTATCTTTATGAAAGAGCAATAACAAAAGTACTATTCTATTGAGACATCAATGTGCTGGTACATCCATCATAATGTACCACCCTCCATACTTTGACATATTTCTTTTTTTTGAAATGTCTCAATAGAAATATTTCCTTTTTCAGAAATCATAACTAAAAATGTTTCAAACTTTCATTCATTCAAGTGGGTATACTCTTTAAAAGTATCTAATTGTTATATAATGTTCTATTTTCATTTGTAATTGACTCACTGCTGCTATATACTATTACTAATTAGTGAGATGAGTTAATGAATGAATTCATAATTATTCAAAATCAAATAAATAATAATAATTCTTATAATCTTTTGTATCTATATTCTAATAAATATTTATATTTATAATTATCTTTTGTAATAATAACAAAATAACAATATTTAAAACAAGATAAAACAAGATAAAGTTGTTATAGATATCAGAAAACTGACTTCCAAAGAATAATATATTGCAAAGACAGATACTTAAAAGATATTTATGAATAATTAGTTAGTTTTTTTAATTCCCCCTCTTCACACTTAGAAAACCAAAAATAAATATTCACACCACAATTTTACAATTTATTTTAATATTATTATCATTCATTATTATTTATAATTATTGAACCTTTATTGTAATAGAATCTCAAGATTAATGAGAATAGTTTATTCTAGTCTATTTTGCTTTCTATTCATTGTTGTCAAGATATAACTTTCAATAAATTAACAATACACTTTACTACCTTGATATCTAGGAGTTAGTAATAATTATTCATTCTTATATTATATTAAATTAGTTCAAAAGTGTTAGAAACAAAGTTTGAAATAAAATTTATTGGTTTTCTATTTATTTGAATAATCACTATTTAATTATTAGTTATTTATTAAGGTATTTGGTTTTTTAAAAAACTATGACTATGAATAATAATAACAGCCAGAAACAAGATGTTGGATACCAAATAGATGAGGATCCAAGCCAACCGTTGTTAAATAAATCAAAGGACCATAATCTTAAGAAATTACCACTGGAGAATAATTATAATTATATAGAAACACCTCAAACTACAACTACGACAACTACAACAAGTAATTATTCTATATCAAACACAAACTCCAATCTTTCAAATAGTACATCTTACTACCAAGCAGTCATGAGTAATTTAGAAAGTAATAGTATAGACCAAATGAACTATAGCATAGATCATAATTATAATCAACCCCCTTATAATGGCGAAAATAACAATAATAATATATATCAACCTCAACCAATAAATAGCCATTCACCATTGGTTCCACACAGACATGATCATGATTCATGTTATTGTGACCACTATAATTTGGCAGGATGTTCCAAAGACGATAATGACTACAGGAACATGGTACTCATATTAGTATTGGGATTCATTTGTTGGCCGGTGTGGGGTATTCCTCTAATCAAAAGCAAATACAGACTGTCACGCAATCACCACGTACGACAAGTAGCAATGTCATCAGTTCTCTTATTTTTCTTTGTCCCAATGATTGTACTTTTATTCTTTGCAGTGTTTTATTTATTGGGCATAATAAAAGTATCACATGATGCTTTTTAAATATAGACAATAAATAAAATCCAATTACAATAGAAACCAGATAAGCAGGGTTACATTTATACTAGTTGATTTGATTGGTTGGTCGAGTGAAAGTGGGGAATAGAAATCATTGGTTACATTGATTAAATATCACCACTTGATTGTAGAGTGAAGTGGGGAATAATATAGAAATCAACAACTATTTACAAATGAAAATGGTGAAAATGGGGAAATGGTGAAAGTGGTGAATAAGAGTGAATTCTGGTGATGGTGTTTAATATGAACCAACTAGTTTGAGCTATTCATTCTTTTGTGGTTATTGATTATTACAAAGCTTTAGATAATTAGAAATAAGATTTCTCTGATGAATTTACAATAAAAACACAATGTTGGTAATCTTAAGGTGGTTACTTTCAGACTTAAACCCGACAAGAATTGTGCATCACACAATAAAATCTCGATGACCCATTATTTATTTATATTCGATAAAAACCCCCATACCTTATATATAAACTAAGAAAACGCAACTACTTTTTCAATCAATTTTTCACAAATCAAAAAATTAATATCATCGAAGCATTCTCTCATTCCATTACTTATATATTATCCTACAACTATTTTTATTGATCAGATTCCTATCCATTCTTTTATAAATATTAATATCGAGACTCGAAAATATATATTTATTTTATATTGATTTTAGTGAATAGGTATTACTGTACATGTCAATTTGAAAACATAGATATCAAAACATATTAAGATTTTATTTATTAATAGAAGCATTATTAAAACATTGACTGGTATGTTGCAACAACAACAACAATGAATTCAATGTCAACTTAATAGTTGATTTTAATGTTTGACAACAACGAGCAAGCAAATCAATTTATTTTAAATTTAAATATTTATCATTGTAACTGTGTTTAGCATTTTATTTAATTTTAATTTTAAGTTTTTAAAATTTTCATAAATCATAACACACCAACAATCCAAACCCCCACATCTGTTTTAGTCAAAAGCATAATTTGTCGGGAATTAATATAAAACTACAGTTAATGCATTAGCATTGGTAGTAAGTATTGTTTTTATCTATAAAATACGTATAACTATGACTATATATATATACACAATTAGATGATGTTGCAATATTTTGTTGTTTGATGTGTGTGTGTGTGTACAATATATACACACTTGCAGTCATAGGTATTAATACCTCATTTGTGTTTTGTTTACTGTGGTAGATATTTCTTTCTTGACAAAATCTCACTAGTTATTTCAAAATGATATCCTTTATTATTAAATGCAATCTTAGGAAATTTGCTTTGCTTTAAAAGAAATTTATAATAATAGGATTTGTCTCTTCACTCTACAATGAACAGTCACAACAGTAACAACAATAACAAAAACAACATGAATAAATAAATCCATTTGTATATTTAATAATGGACAAAGATGGATCGACATAAACACAACAGTAAATAGGAAATAGTTGTTGTTGTTGTTGCTGTGGTCTGTCTTGTTGTCAATGAAGCAATGATTTAGATATCAAATTCATATATTTCTATTTACTTCGACGCAATACACCAAAATCTTACACAAACCAATTCCAAATCAAATTAAATACCTCAGCATCAAAAAATCAAAATTATACCCAAGAATAGAACAGATCCCAAACTTCCACAATTTTATACAATAAGTAACAAATCAAATCAATTAGATATCAAATTAATTTCCATATATATTATATGAAAATGTAATGGAATACTTTATAAATAAATGTTATAACAATGCAACTATCCTCCTCTTATTTTACTTTAAATTTACAAATCTACTTTTAAGATTTATTTATTAATTTCATTAATTTATATACTATTTGAAATTTGTTATTGATATTGATATTAATATTAATATTTATTTATTTGTCATTGTATTTATTTAATCAGAAATCATTCTACTTTTAACTTTTTTTTATATTCTATTTACGGGTTAACCTTAAATTGAATTGAAAAAAAGGAGGTTGTAGTTTGGAATTACCAATCATCATTGAAAAGTTAAAATCATTAGAGAACCACTTCTTAAGAAGGAAAAAATGATTCCTTCTGAAATGATTGGATATGGATCAGGTGGTGCCGAGTCTGGAAATTCTACTGGCTACTTGGAAGTTGAAGTCAATATGAAAATCAAACGAAGATTCGAATCGGCCATTTCATTCTTTACCAATATTATACAAACAATTATTTTGGAATCTCCAGTATCTAACCAACAGGAGGGACAAAATTTAGTCATTCCCGAGGTTGCCGACAACATTAATCACATGTATTACTCTGATTCTAATCAAATCAATCATACTGGAAATGGCAGTGCACATTCTACCCCAAAAGGATATTTTGGCCCAAATCGACTTCTTCTGCTCCTCCATCAATATCAATATTACACCATCACAATAACGAACAAGCCACAACTAATAGTAGCAATGAAAATTCGATCAAGACCTCATCTAAGCATACAGATACTGATCTATCGAGTGGAAGTAACGATAGTTCACAGAATAGCGAATCGAAATCACGAAAAAGATTGCTGCCTAGTTCAGATGATGCTACCGACGATGAATGTGATGTCCAATTTAAAAGTAGACTTTGAAGTAGGTGTTTTCTGAGACTTCACCTGAGAATTTCGAGAAAATGATGGAGATTACAAAGAAGATGTGGAAGCTATCCTATAGATACAGAGAACAATTGTACTTCTCTCTCTCTTCAGTACAAGATTCTGTGATTGTGGAGCAACTATTAATCAGAGTTTCAATTCATTTGTAGATGATTGTTATATGGGTAAGTAAATAAGTCATAATCATATCGAAATCAGTTACTTACTCTATTTTCTTTGAATCCTTTTCTAGAAATCTTTGAGAAATATGAAGATTCACATCCAAACAAAGTACAACTACTGAAAATCATGAGAAACTCACCAGAAAAGTTGACTGAAAAGAAACCAACTGAAATATATATACCAAACACAAAACTCAAGAAGAAGGACCAGAAAATTGATATAGTTTCGGTCACAAAGCGTGCATTCAACACTTTCAAAGTTAACTATACATTTTCATCGATATTTTATTCACTTTTCCCGATAGCGACATGGACCAGAAAGTATAAGCTTAGTTATTTGAAGGACGATGTTTTGGCATCATTGACAATTGCTTTTATGTTGATTCCACAAGCAATGGCCTATGCAATGCTCGCTGGTTTAAAACCAATCTACGGGCTTTATTCAGCATTTATTTCTCCCATTGTCTATGGAATATTTGGTACTTCTAATGAAATTCAAGTAGGTCCAGTTGCAATGGTATCCTTGTTGGTACCTACCATTATTGGACTACCGACATCCCACGAAGATTATGCTATCTATGCAACATGCCTATCACTACTATCTGGTTTAATTCTATTGGTATTTGGTTTGTTTAGAATTGGATTCATTATTGAGAATCTACTAAGTAATCCAATTCTACTTGGTTTCATTCAGGTAAGTATGGATTCTTTAGATAAACTACCTGATAACTAATACCTGTATATTTAAATAATAGGCCGGTTCTACATTGATTATACTAAGCCAAATAAAGAACTTCACAGCCATTCCTATTCCATCCGATTCATCAACAATCATCGATTATCTTAAAGCAATTATATCCAACATCAGGTCGATCAATGGATACACAGTTTTAATAGGTGGAGTTAGTTTGGCGATTCTTATTGGTACCAAATATATAAACAATAGATTAAAATACAAAATACCAACGGCTATTATCATTTTAATTGCTGGTACACTCATTTCATATTTAGTAGATGTCAAAGGTGTAAGTATATCCTATTTCTTTGTCTCCATCAAAGATTTTAACACTCCAATCTTTAGAAACTTGGTGTTAAAATTGTAGATAATATTCCATCAGGTATTCCAACCCCACACACTGTCCACTTACAATGGACAAGATATCAAAGATGATCGTTGGTTCATTCATTGTTTCAATCCTTGGATTTGTCGAGAGTATTTCCATTGGAAAGAAGTTTGCAGCTTATAAAAAATACAACATCAATACAAGCCAAGAGTTAGTCGCTCTTGGAATGTGCAATATAGTGCAATCTGTCTTCTCTGGATACCCTACTACAGGTTCATTCTCCAGGACTGCCGTTGCATATCAAGTAAGTTCTTCTTGTCTGCTTATCAGCCACCAACATATTCTAACCATCATTTAACATTTAGATGCAATCAAAGTCAAGATTAACTTCAAATATTAAGCGGAATCATTGTAATGATTGTTTTATTGCTTTTGACACAAGTATTTAAGTACACTCCTCTCTGTATATTATCTGCAATTGTCATATCAGCTGCTATCACATTGTATGAGTTTAAAGAGACAATCGAACTCTATAAGAAGGGAGAGCTGATTGGATTTTTCCAACTGTTGTTTGTCTTTGCCATGACATTATTGGTTGGATCAGAAACTGGAATTATCATTGCATTCGTAGTTTCTATTCTTCAGATCATTTTCTTTTCAGCACGCCCCAATCTTGTCATTCTTGGTCGTTTACCAGGTACGCTCGTATTTAGAAATGTAAATCACTATCCAAATGCAATAACATATCCCGGTGTAATGATTGTTCGTTTTGACTCTCGGATGACATATTACACTATCAATCATTTCCGTGATATGATGAGCAATATGGATATGACACCAAACAACTCCCAAGATATAAGAGTCATAGTAATCGATGCTGTCAATGTCAGCTCAATTGATTCAACAGCGATGGATGTTTTGAGCGACATGTTAGATATATACGAAACTAATGGAGTAACTGTCCTTTGGTCAGATCTGAGACCAATCATTTACAGATCAATGAACCAATCAGGTTTCCTTAAACGTCTAAACAGAGATCATATTTTCACAAGTACAAGTGCAGCTGTCGACTATGCCATCTCCAACAACAAAGAAGTATTAGAAGTAACAACTCAATAACTTATATATAATATCATATTTCTTTTAATATATCATTAAATGAATAAAAGTTCTTGTTGTGAATTTTATAAATAGAGTTTGATTATTTATTAATCATCTCAAGCACACGATTGCCTTCAGGATTGGTGTATTCATTAAGTTTGAATCGATTGTGGGTCTTAGGGAATGTTAACCGTTTGCTGCTGCTGCCGTTGTTGCTATTGTTATCAGTGATTTTAATAATTACATACTCCAAGAGTGGAGCGTTTGTGTTGTCTTCAATATCAGTAAGGAATTGGCGTAGTGGTGCTGTTAAGTTAGAGTCTACAATGGTTAAGCTTTGAAGTGAGGATAAGCTTAAGAGTCGATTGTAATTCATTTGAAAGTTTGTAAGGCTAAGAACTGAGAGTGGTGCATTCGACATTATATGTTCAATATCAATGATGTTAGCTGAAATGTCAGAGAGTTTCAAATTGGTAAGAGATGATCCCTCTGGTAATGAGAAGCATCCATTCGATATCACAGCAGATTCTAAATTCTCTAAAGTGTTGGGCTTCCTCTTGATAAGTAAGGTTTCGAGAGTGGAAGGAAAAATTATCTTTCCTGTGAAGGTGATGTTTATAAAACTAAGCCCTAGCTTTCTTGGTCTAAGTGTTTCCAATATCTTTCTATATTCTTCGCCAAGATTATAGACAAACAGTGTAAGATCCACAGTTGGAGGTAGTTGTTCGATATAGTCTAATATAGATAATAAAGAGCTGTTATTAGATTGTTGTGATGTTACATTCGTAGTCTGTGATGTTTGTGAAACTGGTCCAATAAATATTCCTAATTGATTGAGTGATTTGAGTTTAAGAAATATAGAATAATCTACGTCTGGTTGAAAACTAAGCTTCAGAGAAGTAAGATTAGAGAGTAAAGGAAGTTCACTGAATGTATTAATAAGATCTTGAGTATCCTTATTATCGAAAGAAACCAAACAGAGATCCTCAATTGACATATCGTTTGGAAGGTGAGGTGAGTTTCTAGTTGGATTCATTAACCATTGTCTCTCACTTCTGAAAACAGTTGAGCCATACATAAAGTTGTATTGAATTCTGTAAGGTAGTTTTGCCGATAGTGTAGCAAGTTTCTGTAAACTAATTGTAGTTGAACAACTTCGAAGGGCGATTTTGAATCGAGTATCACTCTTCCAAGTAATGAGATTAATAGTGTCAATGATTTCATTTAGCAGATCAATATTGGTAATAATCGATATGAGCTGAACATTGCTCAGCATGCGAATTGCATTGTCATTTGCTTTGAGTGAATCGAAGTGCCTGTGGAAACGACTGGATTGGCTCTCTGTAAATACATCGCACGAGATGTAGTAGACGTTTTTCCACAGGCAATAGGGGGATACCAAGTGCTTGACATATTTGGTGAGATGGTGCTTTTTGCAGTGATCATCGTACAAGGTGAAGTACATATCTACCAGTGGACTTGTCATATGAAACCATTGCCAGCAAACCAATCCAATGGAAAGCAAAGTGGGAATCTTATGTTCACCGTGGTATTTCCATACATATTCAATGATTTTCTTTTGCAAAGTAAGGGGTACAATACACGTTTCAACTTGGTGTGTTATTTTTGCAATTGACATCTTTGCAATTCATGTTATGAATATGTATATTAGACTTTGTTAAATTTATACCCATTGTCTTTAATTTTTATATATTATTCTATTAAGTCTAAGAATAAGTTCTATTTATTTATATCATAAATATATATACAGATAAATGCAAATATAAAACAATAGTCGATGATAATAATAATAATACAAATTTTAATTTTATCTAAGAGGTTTGTTTAAGTTTAGCTTTGCAATGTACTCCAGATGATGGTGAAGTGTTGTGTTGTTGGTTTGTTGTTAGTTTTAAAATACTAATTGTTTATTTGGAATTAAACACTTCTGGTTGGAAAGTGTCAATTCACTTCGTTTTAATTGTTAATGAAATTATGACTAAATTGGTCATAATTTTAAAAAATTACCCAGGATAAATTGACACTCAGTGATAATTTAACAGAATAGAGATCTTGATATTGCTTGTACAATAACAATTATAGATATATTATCATCTACATTTTATCATATTTATTAATTACTGAATAGACAATGCTAAGATATAGTTTAAGGATATTAAACAATAGCATTATAAATAATAACAACATAAACAACATCAAAAGTAATACTAATATCATAATAAATGCTGTAGACATAAAGCTGAAAGAGAAGGGTAAACGACTAGATGTAGTATTTGATAATGGAAAGTCATATTCTTTACCATCAGAGTATCTACGTGTTGAGAGTCCCTCTGCCGAAGTTCAAGGTCATCATCCGTCACAAAAAAAAAGTAATACCATTATTATCATTTGAATTGATCTGTTACATTGTCATATTGATATTTATGTCTATTCTAATGAATTCATTCGTTTTGAAAAGATTGTCAGTGGTAGAAGATATGTTAGAATCATTGGTATTTATAAAATTTGATTCAAAGATTATAGATCGTTGGAATTAATTCATTTGCTTGTGTATTGTACATGTAAAGGGATAGAGATGGTTGGAAACTATGCTGTCCGACTTATTTTTGATGATTTGCATGAAACAGGTATCTATAGCTGGGATACACTGTATAAGCTTGGTGCCTACAAATACTCTACAATGAAAAACTATTTAAAGAATTTGAAACGATTGAACAAATCAAGAGACCCACCAAGAAGTGCTGCTGCAGCTGCTAAACAACTGTGAACTGGTCAGTTGCAACTAACATTCATTATCTCATATTGCAGTGGATACATACATATCGAAAAAATAAATTTTAAACACACACACCTCAATCCAATAAGATACCCCCTCCCCCACACAACAACAATTGCGATCCTATCAAAACCAGGTGTTGTCTAAATTAAATACTATGAATTTAATTGTGTGTATTTTGTCTGTTTTAATACACACCTCTAATTTATTTTAACAATTGCTTTCTTATAAGATTTATATCAAATCAAATAAAAATTTAGGTGGTGTTAAAAGTATTTTTGATATTAAATTTAAATAATATTAATAGTATATTACTATTATTTAATTAAACGTTTAAATCATAATTAATTTCAATAAATTTCAACAATACCCAACAAAACCAATATTAGATTTATATAATATTAGCTCATAATAGAGTAAACAAATAAATATTAAATCAAATACAAGTTCAAATTCAAATTCAAGTTCAAAGATGATTCAATATCCTCCACAGAGTTATAGAAATGGTGTTGGTAGTGCTCTCAATAATGGTGTCGTAGGTGATAATGCTTCGGGAAGCAGCAGTGGCGGAAGAAGATACTATCAAAATATTGATGCTAACAAAAGTCAACAACTGCAACAACAACAAGAGATGCTCTCAAAATTAAATGAAGAAAATAACAACCAAAACGACAGCCACAATTATTTCCCATACGATTCCTTAGTAAAGATAACCACCGATCCATTCTCTAAAGGCGTTGAATCGGATGGCGCTGGAAACATTCCAATTTACCTCAACAAACCTTTATTTGGAAGAAGAGGTGCTAGAAATTCTGGATTGGAATATTAATCTAAAATTGGAGAGTCATAGCCTCAAGTGACAAGCTGTAATCAATTTTGCGAACAAATCTCTGTATATTAAAATAAAAATATAATGTATATAATATAACTATGTTTATTTATTTTTCTTTTGAGTCTTTTTTTGTAACTCTTCTGATTCGTTAGCGTCTGCATTCATAAAGTACAAGCCAATCATAATCAAAGTGGCACCAACCCACCATCGAGTCGACAGGCTATCATGAAAGAATAGCCAGCCAAAGAAAGCCTATGATTTGTATAATTAATTAACATGGTGAAACTTTGTATTCATTCATAGTATTATTAATTTACAATACATACTGTAAAGAAAAAGTTTGAAGCAGTTTGTAATAACAGTGGATGAGAGTGAGGATGACAAATCCATACTCTTTGCAGAGTATCTCCACTGCATTGTGGTACATAAAGAAATGCCACCAATGCTTATAGCTCTAATTGCATAGTCAATCTAGAAACAATTTATATATAAGATTCATTAACAACATGTTACTTTCAATATCAATAGCACCATATAGTTTTGAATGATGGACCGATTCATTACTTTATCTTGAGATATAAAAGTTGATAGGAACTTACTATCAACCACGATCTTTCCGAATACACCACTTAGTGATGCGAAGATACCACCAATCATAGCAAGCACAAAGGCATATCTTTTATTTTTGGATAATGATGATGATGAAGATGCTGCAGCTGATGCAGGTCTTTTATTAGATTTAGCAGTAGAACTCATCTCGCGTACTAAAATATATTAATTAAATGAGATCTTCTCCATTATTCTTGACCTATCATTGGTTGTCACAAAAAAACAAAAACTTGTTAAAAAAAGTGATTTTTAATTTTATTTAGTATTTGTATTTGTTTAGATCCTATATTTGTTTCTTAGCCAACCAACTCCAACTAGGTAATTGGACCCAGTCAGTATTCTTATCCATCAAATCCATAGTCAAAGGAGTCATATGACTCAGAGGTTTGATAGCTATCACATGTCTTCATTTTGTGATGTCTTAATACCTGTGAATCTAATAAAAACTTTTGAAATAATTTCAAAAATATTCAAATAAATGAATTCAAATTTTGGAGGGAAAAATTTAAATGCCATCTAATATGATGGTGGTTGCAAGTCAGACAGGTGATTAGTTAGATCAACAAAACTAGAAAGATAAGCAACATACTCATCTTCTGTATCTCACAGACTATTAATCATAGTCAGATTCAAATTTACATCACAAATCAATTTACAGTAATATTATAATAATATATATAACATAGAGAATGAGCAATGATATACAGGCATTGGCTAGTGAATTCTCTGAATTCGTATCGGAACACTACAGCGATGAAATAGATGAAATCATTGAAAAGGATGAAATGAGATTAATTGTAAATATCGACAGAATGAGAGCTAAAAAAAGCTCATTAACTGAAAAGTAGGTTATCAATGATCTTAGCAAATGGGAAGAGGATGATTGACTTGGTTGGTTTATATATATACTAATTTACACTTATGGATTAAAGATTTCTTGCACGTCCAATAGAATATTTCAGTGAATTTCAAAGAACTGTAGAAAATATAATTCATCTTCGTGCCATTGAAAAGTTGGCAAAGGAAATTAGTGAAGAGAATGAGGAAATGGAAGAAGAAGATAAAGTAGACATGAGTAAACGTGCTTATGCAACCGATAGAACAGGAAAGAAATTCCCATATTTTCTTGGATTCGAAGGTAGTTTTTGGTTCAAGACATGTCACTCCAAGAGGACTCAAGGCAAATTTCATTTCCAATTTAGTTTGTATTGATGGAATTGTTACAAAATGTAAGTAATCCTTATTGCAACGAATTTAATCCAATTAGATCATTGAATATTAATTCTTTCAATAATTTGAATGATATAGGTTCTTTGGTACGACCTAAAGTTATGAGAAGTGTACATTATTGTGAGAAAACAAAAGAGATGTCCGAAAAAGTGTATACAGATGCCACTATGGATGATACAATTCCATCCAGTGCCTCATACTTGACAAAGGACTCTGCAGGAAATCCATTGTTGACCGAGTATGGTTTGTGTGAATATAAGGACAGTCAGTGTCTTACTATTCAAGAGATGCCAGAGTGTTCACCTGCCGGTCAGCTTCCAAGATCGATTGAAATATTTGTTGAGAACGATTTGGTGGATTTCTGCAAACCAGGCGATCGTTTGCAAGTAGTTGGAATATATAGAGCTTTGCCAATGACAACCAGTGGTGGAGTACGTGGTAGCGGTGCAAAACAAACGACTCGTTTCAGAACAGTGTTGATTTGTAACAATATTAAGAAGCTCGAATACGAAAACGGAGGACCCAAGTTTTCACCAAGAGATATAGTAAACATGCGTGAGGTTTCTCAAATGGAGAATCTCTTCGAGATGCTTACACAATCTATGGCTCCTTCGATTTTTGGTCACGATTATATTAAAAAGAGTCTGCTATTGTTGCTTTTGGGAGGTGTTGAAAAGAATTTGCCAAATGGTACACATCTTCGTGGTGATATAAACATTCTCATGGTTGGTGATCCATCAACTGCTAAATCACAGTTGCTTAGATTTGTTCTGAATATTGCACCTCTTGCAATCAATACCACTGGTAGAGGTTCCTCCGGTGTTGGTCTGACCGCTGCTGTTACCACCGACTCGGAAACGGGTGAGCGTAGACTAGAAGCTGGTGCCATGGTGTTGGCCGATAGAGGTATTGTATGCATTGACGAGTTCGACAAAATGGGATATGACGATCGTGTAGCAATTCATGAAGTAATGGAACAGCAAACTGTAACAATCTCTAAAGCTGGTATCCACGCATCCCTTAATGCAAGATGTTCAGTCGTAGCAGCAGCCAATCCAATTTATGGTCAATACAATCGTTATAAACGACCACATGAAAATATCTGTCTACCAGATTCACTATTATCTAGATTCGATTTGCTAT
This sequence comes from Heterostelium multicystogenum, assembly GCA_003667245.1. Classification (NCBI taxonomy): domain Eukaryota; phylum Evosea; class Eumycetozoa; order Acytosteliales; family Acytosteliaceae; genus Heterostelium; species Heterostelium multicystogenum. Next base: position 80,798 of record RCNN01000040.1, on the reverse strand, counting down.
TTATTGTATTAGATCAAGCCAATCCAGATCACGATAGACACATTTCTGAACATATTTTGCGTATGCATAGATATCGTCGTTCCGGTGGTGAATCAGAAACATGTAAGTGGATGCCATACATAATTACAGTGTAGATTAGATTATTAATTATTACTATTTAGTTTTACAAACAGAACCATCATCAGTGTTGGGTGGTGAAATGGACATTAAGCAAATTATTGAAGAGGATCTGGAAACACCAGTTTTCCAAAAGGTCGATAAATTATTACATGGAGAAAGAGAAAGAGAAATATTTTCCATTCCATTCATACAGAAATATCTCCATTTTGCTAAAGCAAGAGCAAAGCCAATACTTTCAGATGAAGCAAGAGAATATATTATATCGGCTTATACCGAGTTAAGATCAAAAGAAGGAGAAAAGGTATGATTGGAAAATTTTTAAACTAACTTTGGATTAGTTGATTCATTCAATATTAACATATATATTTTTAGACATTGCCAATTACAACTCGTACACTAGAAACTTTGATCCGTTTATCGACTGCACATGCTAAATGTAGGCTTTCAGCATCAGTAGATCAAGTAGATGCCGATGTTGCCATTGACATTCTGAACCATGCATTATTCAGTGAAACAGATGTTAAAGTCAAACCAAAGAGAAGAAAGAATGGTGCAGATGTTAAAACGGAGGATAGTACAGAGATAGAAGAAACAGAAGGTGGAGAAAACAGAGATGATCAAGATCCAAATGGTGCAAATGAAAATAATGAAGATAAAGATGGTACAGGTGAAGATGATGAAAATGACGAGAAGCAAGAAGAAGTACAATCAAAGAAAAAAGTCAAGAAAGATTTGGATCCATCAACAGTTAAGTCATTTGGTGGTGAAATTAACAGAATGTTGAAGAATGGTAACAAAAGAGATTATGATGAACTTAAAAAGCTGTTGGAGAAGAAATATCCAGATTTCGAAAGATTGTTCAAACATTTTGAAGACAGTGGAAAATTATATAGATCTAAAGATAACAAGGTTAGATCAATGGTATAAAATTTAAATACATTAATAATAAAACATTTATTTTTAATATGTTTTTATTTGTATTGTTACCAAATTTTGTTTTTAATAGTATAATTATTATTGTTTCTTTAAGAAATTTGATACAGTATTACCAATTCTATTAAAGTATTTCTCGACCAATTCAGTTTTATCTCCAACCTTGACTCCTTTCAAATCCAGAATCTTGTGGAAATCAGCGTCTGAACCACCGAATCTATCACTGAAACTGTTGTAGGTTTCGACAATTGATTTTTCATCGGATCCAATAACCTTGAGAATAGCTTCTGCTTTTCCAAACTCTGTATTGACAAACTTTGTAAAACGATTGCTGCTTCCCATCTGGAATCTTTGTTGGCAAATCGAGTAAACATTTCTTGATTGTAGAGATATCCAGAAGCAAAGCATGTGCACCAGTATCAGAAATACGGTGACATTTATAGATATTTTGTGTAATTCTTAAAATAAATGAACTATACATGAAATTGAATATTAATATTTAAATTTAAAGGTTGTCAATTTCAATACTTACGCTGCAAACAAATCACAGAAATATTTATAATGATTGGTTGATAATAAATCTGCTTCTAATTTGGCGCTTTCATTGATGATTGTGTTGATGGATTCTACATAAGGTGAGTGGTCACTGATTTTTACATCTTTGTCACCCCAATCTAATTTTGTCATCATGAGCAAATGTGGTTCGAGTTTGGCTTCAATACCGTATACAAGAGATTTCACACCCTTTCCAATTACACCAGAGTATTCATTTTGCTCAATCTTGAAATCAATCATCTCCTTGTATCTGTCGCTAATCATCTTCTTGAATTTATCTGAAATCTGTGGAATGGTCTTGCTAAAGTATTCTGCTGTGTTGATAATCAAACAAATAACAACATCCTCTTGAGCCTCATGTTGTCTGCCAACATCACTAAAATCAAGAGTATTAGTAAATTAAAATAGATTAGTGTACAGTTGAATGAATAACTTACATGGAGATCTTTGATGATAATATAGAGGCATATTTAATGAGATACTTCTTAAATAGACCATAGAGTGAGCAAAATGGTTCACCTCTGCTGAGCATTGAACATCTCTCCATTGCTTTTCTAAAGTATTGAATTAGATCTGAACCACTGACAAGTATCTTGTTGGTTGGTGCATCTTCATCGATTGCCCATTTCTCTTCGCTGATAAATTTGGTAAGTGATTCGTCCATCTTCTTGTCTTCCTCTTGAATGTAGAGATCCATGTATGGGTCGAAGCTAGATGAAATGATTCCCTTGAATCGCTCATAGCTCTTGTCCACTTGTGCTGGTTTTGGAGATGTTGCTGGTTTGGGAGAATCTGTTTGGTTCAATCTCTGTTGTCTTTCAGTCCAACGTCTGTTGATGGCTGCTACAGAGTTATCACCGGATCTCTCTTCATTAGGCTCATCATCAAGAGTAAGCTCTACGTCCTGTGGTTCCTGAATAGGTGATGCATTAGCAGAAAGTCTGCTACCCAATGACTGTACAAATGCACTGATTCTCTTCTCAAACTCCAAGGTCTTATTCAATGAATACAACAATACACTAATATCCAATTCGTGTTTAGTTTTCATCAAAATATCCTGAACTGCCAACCTATACAACAATAGTTAGAGGACCAGTGGCATTTTATCAAAGAAATAATACTACATACTTGGTAATACAACAGAATTCGTACGCAATGTACTCTTCCATCTTCCATTCTGGTGGGAAAATACCAGCATATTCGTCTTGGAATGTTTTAAGTTCCATTTCCAGCCATTTGTATCTACGTTTGATACCATTAAGTTGATTGTGCTCGTTTGAAGCAAATGCACGTTTGTATGCACTCAAATGAATATCGCAAAGCCATCTCATGAAATCCTTCTTAATCTCACCACCAAGTGCATCGATAACCAAACAAGCACTTGCCCATTTGTTTTCTCCAACAACCTGTTTGCTTGGAACATAACTAAAAATTATAAACAAATATGAGGATTAATATTGAAGCTCGACATAAGCAAATAAGGATACGAACCTTTGGAAATCTTCATAAATCTTTTCTTTGACACTTGATCTGATTCTGTCTAGTTCACGATTGAGTTGAGCAATCTTTGGTGAATCACGATAGTCCTTGAATCCTTGAGAAAATTCAGCAGTGGCTTCCAACAATCTTGCTACACTTGCGTATTGTTTTGTTTCGACCATTTCATTGAGTTGCTCAACAGCCATAACTATAACCTATACTGTTAGTTTCAAAGTAGTTAAGTATTCGAGAGCTAGTTACAAACCCATCATGTGTAGTCTCTTGAGTGTTGTGATGGCCGATGTCAGATTCTTCTTTGCAAAGTCCAATGATTTGATATCCTTGCAGATCTCAGTGACCATCTGTTCTGATTTGATAGCTTTTGTCTTGATATCGGCAATCTTTGTAAGCAATTCATTGATTGATCTCTTTGCATTTTCAAGATCTTCCTTTCCTTTGCTACCAGTGCTGCTTTGCATTCTAACTTCCTGAACAATCTCCTCATCTATCTTGTGTATCTTTAGTCTTAGTTTATTCATATGTGCATCGATGTGTACAAGTGATTGTTCTAATCATAATAATAATAATAGATATTTAATCAGTTTAAAGATATCATTATTACATCAAGATATTCTCTATAGATACCATTTGTAAAGTTATCATTTATATATTTTACAGGATTAAAGTCATATCTGTCGATTGGGTCTTGACTAGGAATGATATCATTGATGGCAGCCTGTAACTCTTGACTAAACATGTCATTACTCCAAGTGACACTGCCATCCAAAGTCAAGTTGTTTTGCTTATCCATTGTGCTGTGTAACTTCTATCTATCTATGGCTACACTTGACTGTAGTTCTAGTAATATTAATATTCGTAGGTAGATATATCAACACAAATTTGTTTGCAACAGGTTATTTGAAGTTATTAAAGTGCACCACCCACAAGAAATTAATAAAAATTTTGAAATTTTTTTAAAAGTGGAGATACGGGTGCCCTGGGTCAAGATAAGGTCACTCAAGGGAGTTGGAAAGGTACCTATAGATAGATAGACAGATAGATAGTATTGTTTATTGGGTAATAATAATGAATGTACTTGTTGTTTATTTATGGTTACACTTAGACGGGTAGTGTGTATCTTGAGGATATGAAGAGATTCCTTCTTGTTAGATGGTAGAGGGTGAGAGATGCTACCATCACATATAGGACATCGGATATCGCTACGATCATGATGGCTACTATCTTGCATGATAAAAATCGGGTATATTTGTAGTAGTTTAGTGCTGCAGATCCAAACGATATCATTGGAAAGCAAAAAGCCCACCAACCAAGATGGAATATAGGTATACGAGGACCGGTGAAGGTCCGCTTCATCAGTATCCATATGAATATGACCAGACCCATGTTGAAGAAGACCAGTCCATACATCATTCTCATTGTTAAGTTCAGACCTTGGTGTACTTGAACCATAGCTGAAAATGATACCGCAGGATAGGCGATGAAAATGGTTTGCGACGGAATATGTTCAGCTGGCAGCAGTCCAAAGATTTTATACGATATCAGAATGGCCACCTGAATAAGCATTCCGTAGATTGTTCCAATGCCCCATATTGCCCAGCCCATGCGGTGATATCCTAAGCCCTGGGCAGTGTATCCGCCCAGAATATAACCTGTTCCATTAAATATAAAAGTCGGTGTCATCCTGAGCGGCTTCCTTAATCGCTGTGATGTAATGACCTGAATGACAAACAGCACAGTGGCGCAACATTGAAATACAAACGATATCCAAAACAGGGCAACTGCCAATGGCCGAGAGAATTCAATGGATATATCTGATATCTGGAACATTGACATGGCGATAATGCACCAGTAGGTCACCTGGATCGTGTTTCTGAAATCATTCATAATCTTGGCTGGATGAATGATGATGCTGAGCACCTCAATCGCCATAGCAGTCACTAGAACTGCGGATGCTACAGTTACAAATATTTTATAGAGCCAAGCTGGTGTTGAGAACAATCCATTCATTGTTCGCCATTGTATGGCCAGTGCCGAAGTTGCCAGTGCTATGGCAAAAGTTACTAGCGGAATGTAACGAGTCCACTTGAGAGTTGAAACATCGAGATCAACCGCTTTGTAATTGTGGCGTATCAATTCTTGTGTAGACAATCCACTTGCAATCGACACGTCAACAATCTCTTTTTCTGTTGTTTCGACATGAATCACACCAAGTTCCGTCTTTAACCTCCTTCTCTCAAGTGGCGAAGGCTTGGCCTCATTCTGAGACCGACTTGTATTCTTACTGTAATGGAAAAACCTGTCCACAATATTTTTGGGCTTGCTACTACTGTTGCTTCCATTCTCTTCGGATGAAACCGAGGAATCTTCATGTTCATCCTCTTTTTCCAAAGTCTCATTTATAATTGGCTCATCATAGACCTCTCTTTCTCCGTGATACTGGAATATCTTGTTGATGTACCTAGTAGTATTAGGAATGTATCTGTAGTTGGTGTATCGTTTCCACAGGAATTCACAATATTTCTTTTTATTGGAAATGATAGCCTCGGATATGAAGAAGTATCTAGTCTTGTCATCTTTGAATATCAGCCTTTGGTGAGTGGTTGGCAATCTTCTAAAGTGTCGTAGGGTATGTACTCGCCTAACTTTGATAATCAGCTGCATCACCAGAAGAGATTCAGCAACTACCAGAGCTTCTCGTCGCAGTGCAATGGGAGTCTTTGCCAGAATGATCCACTCTGTTATTTCTACACCAAATATATAACGACGGACCTTATTGTCCTTTGAGATATATATCGTGTTCTGTTTTCGCTTGTGTGTCTGAGGGATATGCTGTTTCATAAATCTATAAAAGTTCAGCAACAACTCGTGTTGTTTATCAGTCAGAAGCTGACAAGGCTCAACTATTCCCTCCAATAGCTGGATTTCCGTAGTCATTGCCAGTCTCTCCATTTCTTTTTGCATACTATCCACTGCCGAGTTGCCATCGGTCGATTTTGGCAATGAAACAGTGGATCTTCTCGTCAGTGAGATTGGAGTGGACCTCTCTGACTTTAATATGAAATCACCAGTCCCAAAAAATTCGAATATCGTTGATATCTTCTTTGGAAACATTATTTTCGTAGCCATCATCTTCAAATTCAATATCATCTTCTTCTTCTTCATCTTCCTCAATTATATTTCCATTGATATCAACTGCATTAAATCCATCTAAATTTCCATATGAATTATTAATATTACTTTGACTATTTATTCTATTATTTTTTATATCTCTTTCAATATTATTATTATTATTATTATTATAATTATTTAATAGGTTTCTGTGATCTGAGGCAGGAGTAATTTCGATTTCTTCTTCATCTTCTAAAGTATTTTTTAGTTGGTCAATATCATGATCTAATCTGGAGTAGGAAATACTATTGCTTCTTTTTGATTTGATAGATTCAATATATGGACTTAATTTATTGGGAATCGCAGAAAATGATGACCTTCTCATTTACAATAACTATCTATTCTTTCTAATAAATATGTATGTGTTTGAATAATAATATATCATGAACTATATGAATTCATAATTAAAATTAGAAGTGAATATCATATTACCTTTATATTATTATACACATAATAATATAAAATGTACATTATCAAATAAATATTATTAATATTATTAATATTATTTATATCATATCTCCTAAAATTAAACTTCACCCACTAGTATTATTATATGATCAGCAGCTATATGCATACATTAAATATTTGCATGATACTATATCTATAGAAACGAATGCACACCACATCATCTCTCAAGATGGATAAATCGAACTTTTCATCGGGATGAAAAATTATACGAGTGTGTTTTGGAAATAATCTATTATATATAAATATATATTATATTTATTGTGTTTGGTTTTTATGGTTTGGCTTGGTTTCAATATATACAGATTCTATGATAATATCCTTTTTAAATATATATTTTGCCTGTCATGGCTTATCAATTGAAATTGGCTATTGAGTTGTTGATTCACTTGAATTAAATCCTCAACTTGTTTTGCTGGAACCGCGCAATTTAATTTACCTGCAACAGGTTGCTGAATTACAAGATGAATGGAGTGAATAGATTGGTTCTTGGAAATATTACTTAAAATATTATTTATGCTGTCAAGTATTTCATTGGTGGCGTTGTTGTTGTTGTAGATGTGAATGCTGATTGCCTCAATGGAGTTATTCTCATTGAGAGCGTCGATAAATACTGAATCATAGTTGATATGAATTTTCTTGAGATTTTTGTTGACTTTGATGAATGGTGCCATATCTTTCGTGAGTGTGGATGTGTTTTGATTGCTTTGGAGTTTGTTTGAACTGTGGCTGGCTTTACATAGCTCTATTTTCTTAATGTCACATCTAATTGGATCGAGCCGATCTAAAAATGAATAGCTACTCCATATCGATCGAATGGAAAGTCTGTTCAGGTTCAACTGGACTGACTGGTTTTGTTCTATATTTCCAAAAATTAGTGGCGATAGAACGAGCTTTTTTAGATTTCCTTTCCTCTGACTCTGGTTGTTGATTAAAACATTTAAAATGGAACCATCGGTAATCTCGGACGGTAATGATAATGACGTAAGCGATTGATTGTCTGCTAAGTATGCTACCAAGGCTTCGAGGTGTACTGGATTGTCACCAACTCCTTGTTCCAGAACCAAGGTTACCAGATTGATTTGCTTCAGTTTTACAAAGAATGACTGTACCAATGATGCACCAATCTTATTGAGAGAGATCCCAAGTTTCGATAAACTCTTTAAATTCAAAGGAATCAAGTCTATAAATTGTTGGAACTCGGTATCCACACTGAAATATCCAACATTTAACTCGGTCAGAGACGACTTGGTATCTTGTAAAAACTTGATTCCTGGCGATATTGAAAGTAAACTATTGTCTACTTGTTGACTTTGTTGCTGACTAACTATTGGTATTTGATACTTCAAGGAGTATAAATCTAACTCTTTCATAGAGTTAAATAGTTGGTTTAGATGATGAATATTTATATTACTATTATTTATAATGTTTCCATTGCTAATTTCAAATTTGAAATCTCTAATTGATGTGCAATGACTTGTTAAGATGTCTATTACTCGTTGGATGTTATTGGTGTTTGAGTTGGATGAAATCGATATGGATAGATCTAATGAAATTAGATTGCTTAGGATTTTCGGATCGCTATTGTACAGCTCTAAAAGTTGGCTGTCAGAACATTTAAGTGAATCAACTATTTTAATTAAACAGTTTCTATTATTAAGGTGTAGCGTAGTATCTTGAATATTTGATGAATCGTCAACCAAATTTAATGTATTCCAATAGTATTTAGATATAAAACCATGATATTTCCAGCAAACTGATGCCAAAGACATTCTCCATCCTTTAGATTTCCAATAGATCATTTCATCTTTTGAATTCAATACTAAATTCAAAATTTTAAATTGTATTATCCATGGTAAATTACTTGTATTGAATATATTGGAGTCATTATTATTATTATTATTATTACTACTCATTTACTATATTATTATTTTTACAAACTAACTATCTAGTTTATTGGTACTTTTAGGTATATAACTCTTATTATTATTATTAATAATATTATTAATATTATAAAATATTATTATTAATATATTATTATTATTACTAGTTATTCTATTTATACAGTTACCATATTAATATGTATAATATAATATATATAACAAATATTCAGATTAAGTTAAAATTGATTTGTATAAACATTGCATAACTATTTATTTCCAAATCACATTATAATATCATTTCATTTCATTACCATCTAATCTATTCCTTTCATTCATTCATTTATTCATTCCTAAATTTAACATTAATATTTTAAATAATAATAATAATGATACGACAATGTATACACTCATTCTTTCATTCAAATAAAGTCAAAACACAAAACACATCACACTACACTTCACTTTGCTGTACTACAATTTCGAAAGTAGTGGTTGTGGTGGTTGTAGTTGTTGTTGTTGTAGTTTTAAACAAGTTGTATTGAGGTGAGTCGAATTTAATAACTCCCACTCTACTCACATTGCAATCTGCTAATTATTTCATTGTTTAATTTCATTGTAAAACAACACTTACAATAGGGGTTCAGTGACAATGAACTGAGAGATGACATTATATGAATCACATGTCAATGAATCGGTTCGATATGTTTGACACTGTACTTGTTGAACAACAACAAGTAAGTATTGGTCCTAAAGATATTTAATAGAATATAATACTAACATATTATATGTTATCACTATCAAAATGTAAATTAAAAGATAAATAATTTAAAAATAGAGTATTATGATTTGATACATGTTGAAAAGATATCCTATGTTTGGTTGTGTTCTACCAAATTTTTAGTAACTGAAATAAGTATAAGTTACCATCTACTTTTGATTGAACTTTTCAATTTATGCTTTTAAGGTATGAGATATTTTTTTAAAACTAAAAAAACATACATGTTTGCAGAATTGACTGAATTTCAAATTGGGTCCAATTCAGAGGTCATTCCATCACATTGATCAATCTACTATCTGGTGACTTCACTTTCATATAACAGTATTAGTGTTTATCTATTTGTATTTATATATATATATATTTGTGTTTCTAGTATGTTATGTTATCGACTTTAATTTTAGATATAAGAATAATAAATAATAAATGACCTCCCTGTATAATAGTAATAATAATCATAGTGAGACTACGACCACAACAACTACTGCTGATATTATAGATGATAGTTTTAGTGGCGGTAGTAGTAGTAGCAATGATATCTATCAAAATACAGAGTTGTCTTTGAAGTATGGCTTCCTTGGTGAAGAGGAGGAAACTAAGATTATCAGATTGATTTGCAATCATCTTTCACTTGGTCAATTCGAATTGGCTCGTGCACTCATCTTACAGATACAACAACCACAGTCTTCTAATATCAATATCACAACTACATCGGCAGTTGGTGCTGACGGTCATCCTGTGCAATCAATTAATGTCAATGAACCTTCGACACCACCAGCCAACAGCAATGTCTCTGTCACAACCTCTTCCATGATACGCAAGGTATCATCTATTTTACATCATACAATCAAGAATGGTCCACCATCCACTTGGCTCACATCCGACTCCATCCCATCATCTTCACACATCTCCTGGTTATGTGCAATTGAATTCTATCAACTAAACAAAGTAAGTACTTATATTATAATAATAGTGATAGAGTATAGAAATGAGGGCACAAACTAATCATATCTTTGTTATCCAACAATGTAATATAGGATGGATTTATACAAACTATAAGTGAGAGAATAATGATGTTGTTAGAGTTTGCTACTATGCTGTATTCAACTTTGATATCAGATCAAATGTTACAAACGAATGAATATAGAATGGTGTTACCCATTATGCAAGAACTAAGAGAGTATCATTTCGTTTTATTGAATCAAACAAATGCTGGTTCAAATGGTATGAATGGCGGTGTCAGTAGTGGAGCTGGAATGATAAACATGCTCTCCAGCAGATTGTCGTCAAATACACTGGCGCTACTGAAGCGTACACTTGTCAGCAATGGCCAGCTTTCCAAGTACCTATTGCAGCAGCTGACTGACCCTTTCATTAGCTTGGACAATGGTGGAATGTCACTTTTGAAATCAGTCTACCCAGTTTCGTCACAACTCGAGTCAGTAACAGCCGAGATCATCTCCCACCTGATACAAGTTGGCCAATATACAGAGGCATACGAATTGCTTAAAGTAATAGACTTCACAGATAACAATGACAACAACATCACTCATCAAGAGAATAGTAATAAGGAAGATGTCGAGAGCTCAAAGTCAACAGTCCTAACAAGACTGCTGCAGAGAATAGCTCATTTAAATGTTGACAGGATCGATTATGAGCAACCGGCCAACTTCAATGGAGACCGTCTTCTCCTCGAGAAGATTCCTTTCACTCTCAAGACGGATACTTCGATCCTGGATTTCACCAAGTCAACAACACTGTCGCGTCTGCCAGTGTATCAATCTTTGTTGTCGAATCGTACACTCTATCCATTGCAGCGTTATACTGAATTTGAGGAGCAGCTTCTCTTGGACTCTAAAATCTCATTCTCTGAAGTATTTGAATCACTGAAGCAATATCAACAGCTCAAACAAAACAGCGGACAGCATCTACAACAACAAGATTTTGACATGAACAACAAGAATCTCGATGACTTCTGGTATTGGTATTACCACTTCTTGAGAGTGAATGATCGTCATTTCCTAGAATATGCACTCACTAGTGCTATTCAATTGGTGCAAGAGAAGCGTTTTGAAGAAGCCATGCTGGTCGTCAAGCCATTTGGACGACTGTTGCCGATGGTCGTTTTGATGTGTTGGGATCACTTTTCACAGGATATTACCTCCCGTAAAGCACTAAATCAACTGATGGCCAGTGTGAAAAGAGATCAAATGGATGAGACATTATTGCATGCCAACGATCAACTCGCATATCTTGTTGAGATGTCTGAGTGGTGCTGTGGAAAGATGATTGCTGTGCCAAATTCTCCAGGAGGAAACCGTCTGATTGTTGGAGAAAATCAATTTGAAGTTCATAACCGCGACCTCACAGGTTCTTCTTCCAAGATGGTTGAGGATATCTCGAATGCAGTCATCAACCAGCTGAACCAACACTCTTTCATTTACGTCATCAAAGACTGCTTGCCATTTATCACCTCCAGCGATATTCTACAGCTCGTAGAATCAGACCCGGACTATCCACAGCATACTAGCAACAACAATATAGATCAGCAACAGCAGCTATCTTCAATCGCATTGGACAAGTTGAACGACATGAATTTGATACGTGGATATTACTTGATGAAAAGTATTCTGAGGTTCTTCCAATACAGGACCAGAGAGTCTGCTATTGATCAAAACGAATTTGACTTGGTTTTGGAAGATGTCTTCCAGTTGTTTAAAGGTATTTCCGACTCTACAGTAGCAATCGGTTTAGTTGAGGCTATCTATCTCTCCCTGTTCCTCTCGAACCAAGATCTGAAGCAAGATCAAATGACCCCATCACTAGCCAATAGCACATTGATCGGAATTGACGACAGTCTCAACATGGCGGATGTATTACAGCGTGAAAGACAATTGGAAGATTACAACAACCTAAAGAAACATTTAGCATCAACTCCCAACCAAAACTGTAATGGATGAGCTCACTGATACATTGAATTCATTCGATAATAGCTACAGCAGTCAATTCGAATCGAAAGTAGATCACAAGTCCTACTACATCACATCATCTATGATGTCATCACTCATCGATTCGCTTATCAAGATTGTTGCATATATTACAAATGTTAATGATAACCACAAAGAGTCTGTGAAGGAAAGAATTCATATACTAACATCCAATCTTGACAATTTGAAACATCGTGTTTCCGTAGCCAATTGGGTCATGTCAAAGGTAACAACTATCCCATATCTTGAACCCTTGAACTCTTAACTAACAAGTTTATATTTAGATTCCAAATATGACATTCATGAGATTGATTCTGATGCCAGTTCAATCGTTATTATCAATATGCATGAGAACAAACTATCCTAATCTTCAAAAGATATTAGACTATTTCCAGACACCAAAGGATATTAAAGTCGATGTTGCTCAGTATAGATCAATTCCCAATTTGATAGACCAATTATCACAATTGAATCATTCGGATGCATCACTCGAAAGTATTATCAATGCAGAACATAAAGGCATTTCAAAAGATGTCTTGTTTACAGTATTATGTGATATCATACTTGGATCAAAGTTAAAGGATAGTCTTATTACCAAAGTATTAAATATTGCTTCATCAATTACAACTCCAAATCAACCTGCTGGTCATCTTCAATATATAGAATGGATTCTTGCACTGCATCAACAATACACAGATCACTCACTACTTAGAATCATAACCAATGTACAGGATTCGAATGGAGACAATGACTCCAAACAGCTATCAACTCAAGAAAGAATAGAAATAATCAAGAAGAAGAGAATTCTAATCAATTCACTCAATCATTTGATTCAATCGGAATATGAACCAGCTAAAAACTCAAGCAAAGAATCAATCAATCAAGCAAAGATGGACAGTGTATCCAAGGTTTTGGAAAATAGCAGTGTTATCAATGTTGGAGGTGGAGCGACAAGAGACGGTAGCTTATTGTCTATAACATTCAAATATATTCTTTCTATCAATAGTATCATGGAAGAGTTGAGTGAAAGCAAACTGGATCCCTCTAATATTAGCAGTAGAAAGTATGCTAATTTATTATCAACTATCGAAACAAGCCCTTCAAAGTTGATGGAGAATATTATTTTCCAACAGCAAAACTATGAGAAAGCAGAAAAGATGGCAAGATTCCTACAAGTTGATTTGGCTGATTTCATCATCTCCTCCATCTCTCACACCGCGCCAAAGAGTCCACCAAATGCCTTGTTCTCCTCGACCACTCCTGAAGCATCTATCATTGACTCACCTATCTACTATGTTAACAAATCACATCCATCACAACAGCTTCCCTCTATTAGTGACTCTGCATCCAACAATAACATTCTATCAATGAATCTAGTTAAATATCTTGGAAATTCTTCTAAACTCCTTTCGTGTATAGCATGTATGTTGAAGTCACCAGACACAAGCATTGTTCAATCAATCGAACCATTCCTGCTCTATGCTATGGAGGAATCAGCTGCATTGCCAAACAATGTTTTACTCAATTGGATTAAAGAGATTCTTCGTGCACATACATTTTACTATAGACACTTTGGAGGTCAAAGATCTGTGCCCTCTTTCTTGCCTCGCGACGAATATGATGGCATTGAGTTGGAAAACACTGATACGATTGCTGTAGGCAAGCTATCTCCTCCCATGGAGGATCTACCAAGTTTCAACATGATCCAGAACTCAGAGTCGATCCATCAACAGCAGACATTCTTCTTTAAAATACTTCAACACTTCGTGTCTAATGGAAGATTAATTGAAGCTCTTAATATTGCAGATGAATTCCTTGAAGATGGTGCACCCGATTGGTTGCTGAAATTGATGGTAATGAAAGACAAATCACAAGGATATATATATTTGAGAAGAATGAAAGATAAAGAAAAAGCAATCAACTTGGTCCTCGAACTTTATCATAATTGGGAAGTAGATGTAGCAATTGATATGTTAGTCATATCTCGTGCCAATGTTACCGAATCAAGCCAAGCCAATGAAATATCGCATCTTCATCAATGTCTTTTGATTTACCAATCAATTTTAAATGTAGATCGTGGCTCACGATGGAGATCATGGCAGGAAGTAAAAGATCTTTGCAGACGTGACCCTACCAAGATGGTTCGATCACTTCTCGAGTCTAAGCACTATGAATTAGCTCGTCAAATTCGAGATTTATTCTCTGTTAGTAACATCCGAAATGAAATCGAAGAGAGCTATCTATTCTATTTGCTTGTTGAGAAGGACGATGCTAGTTTGGCTCTACAGACTCTATCCACTCTTGGCGAGGAGTCCATTCCAATTGCTACAACTGTTTTTACTAAAGCTACGAGATGTTTCATTAAAGCTTTTCCTGGTTCAGTTCCTCCTTTCGAATATGAGATTGTCATTATCCGAAGAGAAATTGGAAGAACTAACAAAACAAGAGACTGGATACAAGGTGCTCTTGGTTCTGCCAACAGATCTGCAAAAGGAATATGAACATTATGTCAACCATCCCAACTTGATTCTAGAGATGTTAGTCATGAACGAGAAGATTCCATTGGTATCCAAACTACTATCCGAAATCAAGGAACTAAAGAACGACGATCTCCTTTCATTTTATGCAAGAAAGGCTCTTTCATTTGGTAGATATATGGCCAAAAATGAACTGCTTGTGGTAGACGATTATCTTCAGTCTGGAGAGCTATTAGAAAATATTCCAGCTGATAAATCACATAAATTGGCATTTGGAGGTGAATCACCAAAGAGTGCTATCAAAATTGGTTCACCCAACCAGATGAAGGAGAAGTTGAAGTCTCAGAAATGGATACTCACAGGAATCGATCAAATCAAAGATGAAAAAATACGTCACAACCATTTCTTTGTCAGATCCCCAAGTATAAGTTTGGCCAAATCACTCTTTGACCTCTGCGAGTCAAAAAAGAAAGTTTATACTACATGTTTAGATCTCTATAATTATCTTTCAGAACTGCTGTCGTCCACCTATTCTGATGACAATCTCCTCATTATCAACCTAATTCAGCAACTACTTATGTACACCAAACTTCAGTTGTTACGTGACCCAAAGAGTGGTGGTCCTACTTTTGTAGCGGTTTGTGATACTCTTTTAGGAAAAGTAGAGTTGTTCCAGTCGCTTGTAATTTCCAAATGCTCAGGAACTATGTCTTTGGCCGATCTTTCAGATATTCAGAAAGCACGTCAACTACGTGATAAGCTTATTCAAGAAGATCGTCTGAAACTTGCCATCGATGTAGCAACCAAATGCAACATTCCTGCCGATCCTGCTTGGGTCGCTTGGGGTATTACTCTCATTCAACTTGGACAATATAATGATGCACGTGAGAAATTTAAATATTGTCTCTCTTCCTCTGGAGATCGTCGTGTCATGTCACCATCCACTACCTTATCCCCAGATAACGTCGATAGTAGTGTCATCCTCAGCCAAATTATTCAGTTATTGGAAACTCCACCCACAGCAAATCATAGCAACCTTCGTAGTCTCTTTAACCAACTAAGTGCACTACCACTAAACAATCCTAAGTCAACACCTAAAATCGATGATCAACTATTCTACTCATTGTTGCAACCTACTGTACATTCAAACTCCAGTTCATATCCAGAAGGAACACCAAGACAAGCTGGTGCTCCTGTTAATAGGTTGAAACAATCTCTTGGTAGCCCAGCAATTTCAGGTGCAGGCACAGCAAACAACAAACAAGTCATTGATCCAGCAAGATTGGATGAAGCAATTTATTATTTAAAGAAATACGGAAGCGGTAGAATGCACATTAGTTTCCTCATGAAACATGGACTCTTGGAATTAGCATTGCGAAGTGTATTGTCCGAAAATTTTTCGTCATCCATTTTATTTGACGAGATTGTCATGCATTCCATTGCTAGCTCTTCACTACCAGACCTGTTTGTCACCATAAAATCGATTGATCCATCACTGAATTCATTCTATGAACACCTCATGCAGTGTTGTAAGATTATGAATGAAAAGAAGTGGTACATCATGCTTTTTGAATTCCAATTGTATATGGGTGACAACATTCGTGCCGGTTTGACTCAGATCAAAATATTCATGGAGACTGCAGATCCATCTTCACCATCTCGTATACAACATCTGGAACAAGCACTTCACTATTTCCATCTTGGTCAGTCACAGAAAGGTGTATTACCAGAGCTTGAAATCAACAAATACATACAGAAACTCCAGTCTCAAATCGAACTTTCCAAATTCCTCTATGCACAGAAGGGTCTACCAGCCAATGTCCATAAGCTCAGTATGTTTGGAACTCTCAAAGAAAAGAATGAGCTTGCAGAATTAGTCACTATCTATAACAACTTTGAACTTGGTTTCAAACTTGCCATGGAATACAAGCTATCGCTTCCAACTGTATATACCAATGCTCTCTCGGCTATGGCAAGAAAGAAAAATTACTCCAAGATCGAAGAGGTATTGAACAATCTTCGTAACTTTATTGATCCATCCGATTGGGATAGTATAGCAATGTCAGTCATTGAAATTCTTTGTTTGGAAATGAAGGAACTAAAGACAGCCGAGAAATTTATCACCAAACTCCACTCAGCTCGTAACAGTGTAAGAGTTTGCATCATGTGCAACAAACTGAAATCAGCATATCTCAAAGCAGTTCAAATGCAAGAAAAGGATCTAATTGTAATGGTTATGGACGAAGCTCAAAGAACCAATCAATTAGTTATTTATAAATGGTGCCAAGAAGTTTTAAGTGGCTCTCAACCAAAAACCAACTAACAACAAAACAAACCATTAACTTTAAAACATTCTTAGTGACATTGTTATTGGTAATAAAGATAATTTATTTGATATCATGTACGATATAATTGTATTTATTTAATATTTCTCTCCGAAGCAACTATTTCCACATCCGTTAAAGCAACATCTTTGATAAGTTTGACAATCAGTGTCTAATGCACATGAGGAATGTTGTTGAAAGCACTCATCTCCAAAGGCTCTTGCCACTGCTGGACATCGAGGTCTAACTATAGTACTCTCACCTCTAATAACGATTGTTAAAGCAAATATGACAATAAAAACAATGATGATTATATATTTATTTAACATTATGGTAACCATCTCTTCAATATTTATATGTGAATGAATAAACTTTAACAATTTTAAATGTAATAATTTGAAATTATTTTTATCCAAAATAAATAATTAAAATTTATTAATTTGTATTGATAATAATGATTTATTATTAAATAATATGTATTTATCTTCTTCCTTTCTTGGTTAAATATACAAATGCAAGAATAAAAATAACTGAGGAAGCCCAATATGCAGCCAAGATACCAATGTTTCTCCAACGGTTCTCGTAATGCCAATCCAAGGTTTCATAATATTCAGAACCATCTTTGTAGATACAATATCCACATTCGGTTTGATTGTTGTTCATTGATACCACGTATCCTGGTGCATTTTGTGTGAATTGTTCGGTGTATGATTGACATGTTTGTCCATCGGGTGAAGTGAAGACAATGAGATCCTCGGGTTTACATTCAACATCAATTGGCTTGAGAATGGTTGTGACAATACCTTCCAAAAGATACTTGGCTGGGTTCAAAGCATACATCCATTTGAAAAAATGATGGAAGCAATGAATATGGAATCTGGACACCACAGAATAAGAAGATGTAGAAGAGGAGGACTGGAAGTGCTGCAATCGAGATGGCAATGTTGAAGCAAGCAGCACCCAATGCTTGACTGAATGAGACAATATAGAGTCCAAACATTGAGTGGATTAGCCAATAATAGAATCCAGTGATGGCATCAGATTGGAGACCAGCTGTCCAGTATGTGGCTAAGAAGAACAAAGTTGTAGAGATAAGAACGTATGGGATTTCAACAGCTACTATGGCAAGTGAGAAACTGTGCCATGAGTAATACTTGCTGGCGAAATCACGCATGAAGAAGTTCTTTTGGATAAAGAATTGTGGTAGGACCAAGTAAATCAAGAGTACTCCAAGCACCATTCCTTCCCACAAGAAGAATATTCTTTGGTTCATATCGGATGATGAGTTTTTGTAATTGGTAGAATGTGAAACCAATGATCAATCCAGAGATGATTGATTGTGCAAATGAACCAATTGTGTATTGTGGATCTCTCCACCAGATTAAATTAAGACGTTTATAAACTTCAATAAATTGAGTGGCGAAGCCAGTTGCAAATTCTCTTGGTGCCTTGCTATCCTGGTCTTCGTGGGAAATGTATTTGACCAATTCTTCTCTTGTTTTGAGGAGTGAAAGCTCCAGTTTAGTTTGATTATATTCAGTAGAACTCTTCCAAATTGCACTCCAATCGAAATCGGTCTTTCCATGGACACCTGCGCCAATCACATCGAGAATATATTCAGCTGGATTTTCAGATGAATCATATTGACGAGCTCCATTCTTTTCGAAATAGTTGACCAATGTTTCAGAGTTCTTTCCAATGTCACCAAAGTAAACGGTCTTTCCACCTTTGGCCAACAAGAGTATACGATCGAAATGCTCGAACAAAACTGGTGATGGCTGATGGATAGTGCAAACCAAGGGCATTCCAGCATCGGCGAGCTTACGAATGAATTTGATTATATTGTATGATGATTGAGCATCTAAACCTGAGGTTGGTTCATCCAAGAAGAGAATATGTGGCTTGGCTACTAGCTCAAGACCAATAGTGAGACGCTTACGTTCCTCAACAGAAATACCAACACCATTCTCTAAACTTCCGACCAAAGCATCTCCGAGATGTTTCATTTCCATCATTTCAAGAACACGCTCAACATATTCGAATTTCTCTTCCAATGGGACTTCTGGCTCTTGACGAAGTTTAGCAGAGAATCGCAATGCCTCACGCACAGTCAAACCCGGATTGTGAACATCCATCTGTTCAACATAACCAGTGATACGTTCAAAGTCAATATCCAATGGCTTTCCATTCAATTGAGCATCTCCTTTGACTATTCCGATTGTCTTACGCTTGGCAAGAACATCGAGCAATGTAGTTTTTCCAGCACCTGAGGATCCCATTAATGCTGTCATTTGTCCTGGCTTGATCCATCCAAGTACGTCATCGAGTAACAACTTTTGGCCGGCACCTGGAATTGGGACTGTGTAGTTGATATTCTCCCATGTGAAGATACCACCGTGAATCTTTAGATTTGATTTCATGTTAGATGTGGCTTGCTCAACGATTTTATTTTGAGCACGTTCCTCTTCAACATCGTTCAACTTTGGAGCCTTTCCTTTCTTGTAAACTTTTTGGGTGTATCCACCTGCAGTCCAATCAAAGAATTCAACTGCAAAAACGTTCAACAGGATATAGAACAACCAAAGTACATATACAACAATGACATAGATTGCTCTGTGGTCGACATCGAAGCTGAATGAATCTTTGATGTAGGATTCACCACTGACACTCAATTGACCTTCGACAGCACCTGGAACTGGACAAATACGGTGGTTTGAGTCAGTATAACCTGGTCCGAATGGAATTGCAGAGTGTTCGCATGAGAAATCGTTTCCTTTGAATTCATTGGTCATCAATGCACGGAATGCATATGAAAGTGGTGAGACGTGGTAGAACCATTTGAACCATGGATGCATTTTGTCATATGGAATTGTGTAGCCGAAATAGTTAACCATGAAGATGAAGACAAAATTCATTAAATTTTGTCCAGCAAACAAGGTTGGTGTGAAATTACCAAAAGCACGATATAATGATCCACAAGCCAGTGTGACACCAATCAATGTGAATACAAAAATAAAGAATTTACCTGCGTTGTAGTCAAGTCCATACATAAAGTAAGCAATGACTGCATGTAGGATTGACTGGGCAAAAGCGAATGGAATGTCAACAATGACTTGTGAAATCAAGAATGCTGATGGTCTGTAAAGTGCATAGGACTTGTGTTTCTGGAGAATACGACGTCCATTGAAAGTGGCATGAAGATTTCCACTGGTCAGAATGCACATGAAAATAATTGAGGAGAAGATAGCACCTCCTCTTGTGAATAATCCATCGGTGGTTTTATCCATCTGGAAATAAACACCACCAAGGATAAAAGAATTGACAAATACTGTCAAGAAAAGTGAAACAATCGTGAACTTGTCACCATAACTTAATTGCATCTGACGCTTGGTGAGTGCAATACATTGAGTGATGAAACTTGAACTGTAGGGAGAACTCTTTGAAGAGGTTCTGCTCTTTTCATTTCTGATTTGTTGGATAAAGTCGGCTGATGGCTGCTCTTTCTCAACGGTGGCTTCATAGATTTGTTGGGCTTCCATTTGCTGTTTGAAGAGGAATGAGTTTTTCCAGGCAGCTTCCAAATCACCAGATGTCTCTGGAACACGTCCTTCAAAACCAGGACGAACAATACGTTCTTGAGGATTGGAAATACCAGTAAGGAAATCAGCTGTAGACTTTCTTGGTTCACAATCAAATCCAAGATCAATGAAATATTGCTTGGCTGATTCGATTGGACCAAAATAAATACATCTTCCTTTGTCGAGGACCATTACTTTGTCAAACAAGTTATAGATTGAATCTGAAGCTTGGTAGAATGAAGCAATTGTCGTTTTATGTAGAGTGTCGGACATGATTCTCAATGATTTGGCATAATCTAAAGCTGAAGCTGCGTCCAAACCACGAGTTGATGAGTCCCAGCATGTGATACTTGATCCTGAGACCATGGCTTCAGTGATGGTCATTCTCTTTCTTTCTCCACCTGACAATCCACGTATAAATTCATTTCCAACAATCTAAGTGAAGAATTAATAAATGATCATACATCTTCACTTATATAAATACATACTGTGTCTCTTTGATTTACCAAACCAAACATTCCTACCAACAAATCGTACACTTTGGTTCTAAAATTGGCTTTAGTTTCTTCTGGCAAACGCTGACTTGGAGTTTTCAATTTCAATGTGAAATCAAGTGTTTTCGAAAACGGTGAGTGTTGGAAAATGGATATCTTCTTCGGGAGTATAAATTGCTTCACCACGATATCTTCCAAATTCATCGGCTGGAATATTTCCATATTTAATTTCACCAGTGACATCGATATATGATTCGGTTTGATTTGAAATCACTCTAAGCAGTGTCGAACAACCTGATCCAGGACGACCTAAAACCAACAACATTTTTCCATCTTCAATGTACCCATTGATACTATTCAATATATTGAAAGTATTTATTTCCCTACTCTTAAATCTTTGAAATTTATTATATTAATTTCAATTCCAAGCTGCCAAGAAATGGATTCATTTTTGATTTACTTACAAATTAAATGGATTGAGTGCAGATAATAAGAATTTGAATGGAGTGAAATTGTCGGCTATGATAGAAGAGTCGGCACCCTGACCTACTACAGTCAGGTTCTTAATGGAGACACCCATCTTCTTTGGCTTTCCACCAATTTCCAATTTCATTCTCTGTGAATTTTCAAAATATTTTCTGAGCTTGAAGTCATCTTCATTCTCTTTGTCATCCTCTTTAAATCTATCGCCAAGCTCGATATCTTCACCGGGATCAACCTTGATCTCTCTGAATAATCTTGAATGGTGTAACGCTTTACCCTGAGTTTCCAACTCATTGGACAACTCTTTCAAACTTTTTAGTTCCATCTTCCACCGATGGTGACTCATCGATATTTATATTTATACTAACTTCTTTGGACATTTTTGAATGGTTTTATATTTATATCTATATTTATATTTATATTTGAATTTATATGTACAACTTTGAATTATATTTGTATTTACAAGATATTATTATTATTTGTTTTATAACTTTATTATAAGAAATAAAACTTTAAAGGTGATATGATTGGATGATTTCATTTTAGTATATATAGTGATTGTTGGAGGATGATTCGAACTGACAAGTCAGGTCTAATCAAATGAACCAGGTTACAACTCTGCGAGAATTCCTGTAATAGATGTAAATAGAACGATGCTGATGGTCCTGCAAAGATCAACACACACATTAATCATAATAGTATAAAGAATCATTTTAATTAAATGCTTCTATTTGTTTTAAATTAAAAGCTTCTAGAACCCCGAAATTCCCTTCATGAAGTAATGTAAAAAAAATAAAAAAAATGATGATCACTTGTGTTTTTTGCTCAAATTTTTTGGTTTCAACTGGTTTCAAAAGAAACTTCGTGTTTTTGGAACAAATGATTGATTTTAAGATGGTCAATGAGATTTGCTCACGCAAGTTCTAGAGTGGGATGATGTTGCAATGCTGTGTATGTGGAGTGCGAAGTTAACAAAACTACAGTTAAGTTTAACTCCGACAAAGTAAAACAAGTCTTAGACTCAGTTAATAAGCAGTCACCTGCAACGACTAAAAGAAACCGAGGAAGTCGGTCTGAACTCCAAGAGAACAGTAGAACTTCCTCGGTGAGGTTTCTTTTAGTCGTTGCAGGCGACTGCTTATTAACTGAGCTAAGCGAAAGACAATATTTCTGCTGCAGTTGTTCGAATCGATTTATAGGTACTAAATAAACATCTGTTGATGTCATAGAAGGATTCTTCTGAATAGTTGTAGATCAATGTACAGGTATCGTTAGTTATTAACTTGATCCCTTTTATTTTTGATTAACTATATTGATCAACTTCTAAGAAATGAGACCGCCAAAATTTATAGATTTTTGAATTTAAATTTTTAACTGAAATTCAGACTTGGCTGCATGAAGGAAGAGTTATTAGTGGTAGTAAGTCATATAAAGGAAAGTCAGTAACAGAAGTAGAGTTGCTAGGAGAATGGATAGTGTTATGCTCGATAACTTTAACAGTGACAGCTGTACGAATGATGTCATAAAGCAGCTGTTTAATAGCTCTGTAAACAAGTCGATTGCCAACAATGACATAAAAGATAAGAATCTGAACAAACATGATGTATTGATGAATAGCAACAATACTAGCTTAAAAGATCTGTTGAAAAAGAACAAGAACCTCTCAGAGCAGAGTATCAAGCGAATTGAAACGACCTACATCTATTCCAAAGCAAGATTTTCACAGAGACCTCAAGATATTCTTGAGAGTACCAACCCTGCTCAAAATCAAAAAGACTCAAAGACAACTGTTACATCAGCAACAACAAACACAATAACAGCAGCAGCAGCTAACACCAATGCGGTGATGAGACAATTCAACAAGATCTACTATGATAGAATCGAGAAGTTTAGACCTATTCTTTTCTCGCAAGTTGAACAAAAGTATCCTTCAGTCAGCATCAATAAGATTTTACACTTGAAGTCTGGCGAAGAATGTATCCTCATTGGAACACTCTATAAAGAAATGCCTTTGAAACCAAATATATTGAAACAGTACGCACAGGATGTATGTAATGCCCATACAATAGACGAGTCAAGTTACTTACCAGCGTTATTGTTTGGTTTTTAGCGTGCAATACTACCATTACCCCCACAGAAATCGTCATTGTTAAGCGATGGTGATTTATTGATTTTAGAAGATGAAACAGGTCGTGTTAAGTTGGTTGGTGACAAGTTATTGGTAGATAGTCATCTCACTGGTCTGAGTGTTGCCATTAAAGGTATTGGTTTGCAATCTGCCGAATTTGAAATCAAAGAGATCTTCACTCCAGGATTGCCTCCACAACCCTATTTAAGAAATTTTGGTAAATATCCCATGGGATATCTTGGCGATTGAAACCAACCAAGACAACAACTAACCAATCCAAAACAACAACAATAACAGAGAAATTAGATGATGATGTATATGTTTGTATTGTTTCTGGACTTAATGTTGGTAACCCCAACTCAATACTTCCAATAAGTTTATTACAAGATTTTATAACCGGTAACTTGGGCTCACCAAATGTATGTATATTGCATTATGATCGATCATATATATATTATGGTCACTAATATTATGTTAATCATGTTATATTAGGACCAATATTTTTCATCTAGAATAGCAAGATTGATCATTGCTGGAAATTCAATATATAAGGAGGAAGATGTCCAAGAGAGTTTTATGAAGTACAGAACCAAACAGGAGATTCAGTCGAGACAACAAAAGATTGCATTGCCAATTAAAGAGTTTGACAATATTATTTCGGAACTATGCCAATCGATTCCGGTGGATGTATTGCCAGGTGAAAGCGACCCAACCAACATTTCTTTGCCACAATTGCCTTTGAATTTCTGCCAGACTCCATTCAGTGTCCAAAACACCAACTATAACCCAGTTACCAAATCCATACGAATCTGAAATTGGCGGTAGAATGTAAGTAACAGATTAAGAAAGAAGAAGTTTAGTAACTTTCGACACCTTGGGGCAACTAACTTAGATTACTCTGATATCTTATAGCTTTTTAGGTACATCAGGTCAAAATATAGATAATGCACTTAGATATATAAATATTAAAGATAAACTTGAGTTAATGGAAAAGATGTTGATATGGAGACACTTGGCACCAACTGCTCCCGACACACTGGCATGCTCTCCTCTTGAACATGACCCATTTATCATTGATCAATGTCCCCATGTATATTTTATCGGCAACAACGAAAAGTATGAGACAAAGATGGTCGTTGGTCCAGAAGGTGAGCAGACTCGTTTGATATTAGTGCCCAAATTCATGGAAACACAAACAGTAGTATTGGTTAATCTTAAGACACTAGAGACATTCCCCATCAAATTCAACTTTTAAACAACCAACATAACATAGCATTGCATAGATTGATCTTCAAGCTCAACTAGGTACCCTACAACTGTGATTACAAATTATGATTGATCAAGTTCATTCATCACTTCACTAGTGAGGTATTCACTTCAAATTAATTTAGAAGAATTTAATTTATGCTTTTGAAATAAATAATAATAATATATTTTAATTTTAAATTAAAAGATTTAGTCTTGATGTGTTGGTGATCATCAAAAACACAAAATTAAATTTTAGAAGTTTCATAATTTTGTAAATACAACTTCAACTTGTTAAGGTCTTATAAATCAATCAATCAATTATTTATATATATAATATTATACACTTATTACATAAACAATGGGAAAAGGTGACACTACTAGCATAACAACTACTAAGCCAAATAAGAAATACGATACTTTGGATGACCTCTCAAAGACTCAAGCCAAGGAAGAAGTAGAGATTATTGAAGATGATGAGTTTGAAGAGTTTGAAGATAGTAAGATATCAAAGAAATGATAGCTCCTAAAGAAATAATCAAGGAGTTGATATCTGTTGAACAGTTATTCTAATTATTTGTTTTCTTATAATAGATTTTGATAGTTCAAATGAAGATCAAAGTACAGTAAAAGGACAATGGGAAGATGATTGGGATACTGAACAAATAGACGATGAATTCTCTCAACAGCTAAGGTAATTCGATCATCAACCAAAGTCAATACATTGAATGTTTAAAAGCTATTGATTAGTTTGGTTAGTTCTGTCATTCATTAATATAAATATACTAATACCTCTTTATACATTAATATAGACAAGAAATAGAATCAAATTCAGCAATGAAACAATAAGAGTCAAGAAATGAAAGACAAGAATAAATAGATCAAAATTATATATTGTATAAATATAAGCATTGTAGTTATCTCAGGTTGTTTATTATTTCTGTTATTGTTATTTTGACCATAGTTTCCATGTTTTGTCAAATGAAGATGATACAATTTTGGTGTTGTCGTTTGATATATCTACACATGTAACTTTTGATGAGTGTCCTTCTAAAATAGTTATTGGTTTCCATTGGTGTGGAGACCACAATCGAATTGTGTTGTCGAATGAGGCCGATGCTAAACAGCCAATTCCATTCTTTTGATATCGAACACATGAAACAATGGAGGTGTGCGCCAGAATATGATAGGCACGTTCCTTCTTACGTATATCCCATACCATCACTGAATTATCTTCGCTTGCACTTGCAAATTGATATCCGTTGGGCGACCAATCTAAAGAAATCACCTGCTTGGTGTGACCCTTAAAATAATGGATGGGACGTCCTGAACGAAGGTCCCAAACTCTAACTAAACAATCTTTTCCTCCGGTGGCAATCAATGCACCGTCCTTCTGAAATGATAGACCCATCAGTGGCTCTGAGTGTCCCTCTTGATCGAGCAAACAATGCTGAGTTTCGACGTCCCACAGACGCCAGCTGCGATCAGAGCTAGAAGTTGCCAAGTGTCTTGAATCTGGATGAAAAGCGACTCTGTTTACAGAGTCTGTATGTCCTTCGAGTTTTGCAAGCGGTGAGGGTGACATGGGTGACCATAGCATTGCTGTCATATCTGCTGATGCTGTTGCAACCAACAAGTTGCCATCGTTCTGTTTCTGAAGTGTCGAAGCAACACCAACAACTCTTTCTTTGTGTCCTGTAAATGTTTGCTTGAGAGTGTAATCTTCTGCGCTCCAAAGCTTCGCCAGTCCACTCCAACCTGCTGTCACAACAAATTTGTCATCATCACTAAAAATTGCACTTGAAACCTGACGTTCATCTCCAATCTCCGATTGGTTCAATGTAAACTGTTTGAAATTATCCTCTGTCTCTGCAAGTAGTATCTCTGTTGGTGTCTTTTTAATAAGCTCAGGGTCAATCTGTTTCAAATTCTCCTCGATGATCGGTTTGTCTAGTTGTAGTGCCTGTCGTGTTTTAGCAAGTCGTTGTTGTGTTGCATTGAAAGAAAAGAGTGCAATTTGCAGACGCGCTTGCTTCAGCTCATCTGTTCCCTCTGTTAAGAATGCCTCCTGTTCGTCTACCTGTACCTGCTGAGCCTGCTTTGCCTTCTCCGACTCAGGAATTCCATCCATAATGTTTCGTTCTATACATAGTTGCTTCAGACGTGCACGTCTATCCTCTGGTTTCTCTCCAAACAATATAATCGGCTCGCCCAATTCTCTGAGCTTGAGCTTTATCAGATTATCATTCGTTGGCAACACAATTGATTTGGCTCTCTTCTTTCTTTCATGCTCATCGAGCGTACTCTGATGTCTCTGTTGTGATTCTTTAGTTATCTTTGAAAACGGCAGAAAAGTCGCATTCTCTAGAAATATTAGAGGATCGCATATTAATATCTAACTAACTAATGATCATTCCAATCGATCTCATTAAGCTACACTTTCATGAACTTCATGCAGTATTATTATACATACGTTGTTGATCATCTTTAATGTCCTTTTTTAAATTTGATGATTGTATTCCACCAAAGAATATTCTTTTCTTATCATTATCAGTCATTCTATAATACTCTATCTAAAGTAAACCTATTCTAAATATTATAGCTATATATATATATCTATTCTTAAAGTAGTAAGATTTAGAGTCGACCAGAGATGTCATAGAGATCTCATTTACAAAAAATGAAAAAACAGGAAAATCATAGTCTAAATTTTATCAATCAAATTGCAGAGTTATAAATATTATTATAAGAATAATCAATTTAATTATTATTCTTTTGGTCGTCCTTTAATTAAATAAATAGAATAGAGTATTAAATTTAATAATACACTATTTAAAAAATCTTTGAAAATTTCTACTGGCAACTCCTTTCGGTGCAATTCTCGTAAGAAAACAATAATCATTTTCACTTTCAACTCCAACAGAGTATCTGATAATAATATGTTGATTTACATTGTCACTTGGAATAACCATTGGCTTATTTTACAATCTTTGAAATACATTCTCTTATAAAAATAAGTATATTATAAGTTTTCAAGGTATTCATTGAAATACTAAATGATTTTAACTTACTATAGAGTGTCATTCTTTAGAAATATGATAAAATATTAGAATCCCAAGCTTCTATTTAATAAGATTGATTGTACATTAATGACTCAAACTAATAGTATTTATAGGATCATAATCTCTAAAGTTTCTCTATTGGACTGTATTTCAAAAAAATATCATTTTGTTTATTAACTCAAATAATTGTAGTTAGATATTAATAAAATACTAATAATAATAATATTATTATTAATAATATTAAAATAGATATCTATTTTAGCTATTATTATTATTAAAAAAACATTACAACCAATCATATTAATTAATTTTATCTCAACATCATCTTTCATCATTGTAAATCAAAGAATCATTATTGAAGGAGAGATCGATCGATTGGGGAGGGGTGAGGGAGGAACAATCACTGATACATTCAATCCAATCCTACGAAAAATTTTGAATATCAAACACAACAAGTTGTATTTCACACACTTCTGCTGAGAAAACACAAAAGTTATGTTTAGTTAAATATTAATCTCTATATAGAGATCGTTGACCAATACCTAGAAATATAATTATAAATGAATCCTAATAAATAGTGCAGTGCAAAATGCAATACTTTGAAGTATAACAGAGATGGTTGGAATAGTGTTTTCAAACTCATCTTCTTGAAGAACAATATTTATTGGTTTGTATGAAAGTAGTATATTATCAAAGGCTATAGATTGTGGAAAGAATTGAAACCATATAACTAATTATATACTAATAGAATTAAAGTGACTTTGTCATGAAACATCTTTGCAATACCATAGGTACCCTTAGTCTCATCTTGAACATTTACATTACAAACTCTCTGATCTGGAAGCTTATAGTTTTCCTGCACAACTGAATTTAATATCGCTGTTGAGTTTAGTAGCAAGGTCTTGGGCTCTTTCCCAATTCAACTTTTGTATATCGGTATCGTCGTAATCTGGAATGTTGATCCAGAGTCCAACAGTTCCACCAGGTTTCAAGATACGTTTGATTTCATTCGATTCCCCATTTATCAAGAGGGTTCCTTGCATTGTGACATAATCAACAATGCCATCTGCGAAAGGAAAGATGGTGGTGTTTGACCATGAGCCAATACGAACCAAGTATGGAATTGGAATTGAATTGTTTGTACTCTTTACTGTACCAACGTTGACATTAAGAGCATTATTGAATCCAGCTATCATTTTTTGCTCATAAGAGTAGCCTTCTCCACCAATATCAACATGTAGCTTATAGTCTGAAGCAATATTTAATTGCTCTCTTGTTACTTTTAATCCATTGGTAATAACGGGTGGTGTTCTGGTCGATCGATTTGGAGAGAGTGAATCCAACAAATTATTATAGATCTGATCTATCTTGTCAGTGGTTGCACCATAATTATTGGCACCAGAGTAGTTTGACATTTGGTTAGCTGTATCTTCCACATCAGTATTAGAGCTTCTCATGTATCTATAAGGCATCATAACTAACACCAACCAAGCGCTATACCAACCAAGATAGGTGCTCCTACGGTGATCTGATGCATATGCAGCTGCTGCTGCGTAGAGAGTAGCAGAAAGTCCTGTCATTGCAATGGTTCCAGCAAAGACCACCAAGAGGTAACATTTTCCAACTTACGCAAATGATGTTTGCAGAGTGGCTTTTTGTTGAGATCATCATATGGATATATTGGTTGCAAAGTCTCGACCATAGTTTTAATAACATCTTTCGATGGTAGTGCTTGGAGAGTCAGGTGGAATGAACTAACTGTTGGTGCAGTGATTACTGGTGGTCCACTTTCCTGGGGTTGGATTGCTAACAACCATGTATTGGACTGATGATCCATTCATTTGTACCACCAAATTTGATGTATTAGTATTGGGTAGTATAGAGTTGTTATTTGGATCCTTAACAGAAAGGTTGCATCCAACTGGGAATTCAGAAGTAATCATATCATATATTACAATGATTAGAGTTGGAGATCCTGCTTGGACATTGATGCTTTGAGTTCTTGTGGGTGGAAGATCCTCCAGTAGTAGTAGTGGTTGTTGTTCATTACCGATACATATGAGAATGAGTTTGGTCCATTCTCAATAGATTTCTCATGGAATACTGGAACAAAAAGTTACAGAACCACTTCCGACTCCATTGTTTGCATTTGAAGTTTTATCGTTAAAGTTGTTATCCATTGGCCAATATCCAACCAAATTAGTTTCGGCTCCAGTAATCATGTTGAACATTGTTTGAATATTTGATTCTGGGAGATTGCTATGTTCCATAAGGTCACATCTTCAATAATTCCAACTAAATTTGGTTCATTTAAATAGTAATTGGCTCCAATCAACAAAGGATTGGTAGAATCTGCACTCAAGTTCGATCCACTCACAGTAATATTGAGTTTACTTCCATCTAACCAAATTTCCAAATTAGTTGATCTTCTAACAATTGCAACACTGTGCCAGTCACCATCTAAAACTTGTGTTGCTTGTGTATAACCATTGATATGCTGCATATGCATTATCAATTACAAAATTAATAACACCTGATACTCCAATGAAGGCTCTAAATCCACCTCTTGATGGTAATCCACCTTCCAATGGTTTGTTTGTTAAAATGGTTCCTGGTGAGGTTGTTTGCACAAGGCAAAGTAGCAGAAAAATCAGAAACTCCAAACTGATAAGCGGTAATGTTTGGAATGGTAATCTTTCCATTTGATCCAAAACTTGCACCATAGTCCGATGGTATTTCATTTAGGGAAAATGCAGAGAAGACAACACCATCTTTGATCCAATTCAAACCTGGTTCAGAGTAAGTGCTGCTGGCTGAGAATGTAAATACAAAACTATTGTCACTTAACACTCTGTGATAACGATAGATTGGAATTGCAAGATCATCGTCATCATCTGGACAACACCAAGCCACACCCTCCAAAATCCAACCGGGATAAGTTGGATCACTGTTGCTCTTGGAATAAGCATAGAAATTGGAGCTAGTTCGGTACCTATAGACAGGAGATCCCAAGTTTGGAATTTTCAGGGTAAGTTGAGAATACTGCAGGACCCTGAGTCCATCCTGATCCAGCAGCACCCTCAAACCAAAACTTGTATTTTCCTGGGGCGCCATTTACACCATACTGGTAAATTTTATTAACTAATGGTGGAGCCATAAACTACAATATTGTATATTAGTACTTATTGGATAAAACAATCCAGAAATTGAATGAATAATAATACCTTATTAATTTATTTCAAGTATGAATTTTTTCTCAGTGGAGTTTATGTTTATGTTATTAGATTTAAAGTTAATATAACTAATTGAATTAAAGACTATTGTTTAGAGTGACATTTTTTTCCAAATACCAACTTGAGAGATTTATATCCATTCATTACATGTTTGCCTCACTTGGAACATCATACATCCCTATTTTCTTTCAAGTATAATTTATGATATTTTCTTCAAATCATTTTGAGGGACATACATACATTTTCTGACAATCCATCCATTTTGATTGATTTTTCAATTAATAAAAAATCTGATTGGCAATCTTGACTTAATCTTAGAAGTACTCGCTGCAAAGTTGAAGTGACTATGTACGTGGTCAACCTTACATGAGTCTAAATGAATAAGATAGAAAGAAGAATTGACCACGTACACTCCTTTTTGGACAAGATTGAAACGAGATTCAAACTACCCAAAGAAACTGACAAAATTCATCATTGAACCTACCGTGCAATTAAAAGTGTAGTAACAATAATCTTGAAGATTCCCTCATGAGGGAATACATAACTGAATCTTCTTTGAAACTGTATCTTTCTAAAAATTTTAACTAACTCAAATTATAAGAATACATTTGATCAACTTAGAATTTGATAGATAGTATATTAAATAAGTTAGTTGTCGATCTGAATCTGAAGAGACTTACCAAATCAAATCAACCAGTATTACTGTTAATAATAAAAATCAAATCCTATAACTATCATATGTGTCTAATGAGGAAAAGTCTGAATTTGATTTGTAGTTTGAGTTTAATTTGGTATAGTGTTTACAATGAAATATATTATTTTAAAAATCGTCTAGATTCAGGATTGAATCAATAGTTAAACCACTCTCAGTCATAATTCTTCTCTTTGTTTGTTCCATCTGCTGTAGCTTTTCTCTTTTCGGCTTGTTGTGCTAAATTTATTTCTCCCATGATACTTTTGTCAGCTTTTTCTCTTTTACTTCCTGTCTGGGTCCTGTCATCAGTTGAGGATCAGCCAATCAATTAATAATCAAATCTTGATAATGAACTCTATGATAACATAAAGCAAGTAAAGTCGAACCAAAAAACTTACAATTTCACCTAGAATAACGACAGTATCACCTCTAATAAAAAAATACACCTAAATGCTTATCACTATATTTATCACCAACATATATTCTCTCGATTGTATCTTGTAATATAATATTTGCTATACGACATACATAAAATAAGATAGGTTAGAAGATGTTAGACCAACATCATTTGATTTGATTTTGATTCGAATTGCTAATGAATAACATACCAAATTGATCGAAAGTTCTCATTACACCTATAAACTTTTTTCCATCTCTTAAAACGACAATGAGTTTCTCTATTATAGGAGTATGATTATGTTAAGATTCATGTATTGATTTGATGATTGTATTGGTTTTGTTATTATTATTTGGTTATGACTAACAAACTCAAGCTAATCATGTAGTTTTGCATTTAAAATGGTTACATACTGTCAACTTCATCACATAAACTTGCATTTCCAAAACTCATCTTTCAAACACATATACTTTCTTTATCGTACGATATTATATTATATTTATATATATTAAACTAGATAATCGTTATTTTATATACATTAGAAGATATTATAATCGATGATCTGATTACTTAGATTAACCTCTCTTTTTTTTGCTCTAAAATTACAAATTTGATTTGACATTTTTTTTTAATTTTTCATTGCAAAATTAGTGGTTTAAAAGTAAAATTTATACTTTCACCTCCAATTATAAAAGGATACGACAATTTCGCATATTGGACCCAATAAATATATATTAATTATAATTGTAATTTAGAATAAATATATTAAATTAATTAATTTACAATTTATCATTAATAAATCCATTTCCCAAATTGGAACAATCTTATAAATTATTTTGTTACATGTTATTTTCAAACAAACAATTTGATTTTGTCTTACATTGTTGGAAAATCCAATTATGAATTTATTAATAGTTTTAATAGTTATTGTCATTGGTGTAAGTGATGCTACTGATATATGTTTACCTGGACAATCAATTTGTCAGACTAGATTAGGTCCTACTTGTTATAGCAAAGCCATTAAGTGAATGTATTGGTATGTTATAGATATACGAGAAAAAAATTGTGTTATTATTAATATATATTTATTTATTTATCCTCCTAATATAGATAACATTGTATGTCCAATAGGTCAAGGAAGATGTCCAGTAATGTTATTAAACACTATTAATTATTCTCTATTTTCATTCTAATTATTTTCTTTTGTTTTTTTTTTTAATGTTTTGAATGAAGCCTGATCCTGACAGAGATTGCTTTGATCCTAGAGTACAAAAATGTCAAGATGGAAGGATAGTTCCTATTAATACTCCTCCCAGATGTATTGCTCCAGAGAATCCATGTGGGTAAAGTATTACTTGTCAATATTTCTATTAAACAAAACTGAAATTAATATTTTTATTTCCAGAAACCATTGTTTTAATCCTAATTTTGGATATTGTTATAACGGAGTAAGCTGTCCATTCAATTTCTATATTTGCAAGGTATGTTTAACATTATCAAATAATTGGAAATAATAATTCTAATTTAAACAACAGGGACGATGCTATAATCCTTTGGTGGAAATTTGTACATAACTCAAAGATTTCTTCATTTGTTCATTCATGTCAATAATAAATTCTCATATTAATTAATAATTTGTCAGAAATCACAAGTTGGCAAAGTTGTATAAAGTTGTTTTTCAAAAAGGATTATATGATTATGTTTTGATTTTAAACCATTTCTTGTGGAAATCCATTTTCATAATTCCTATTGGGCCATTAAACTAGAGGAGTTTATGATAGTATTCAACCTTGAACATCAAGAATTCCAATTCACAAATATTGGGTATACTAACTGAATTTCCAAATCTAAATAAAAATCCATTGTTAATATTGAGATAACCAACTATTAATCCTCATTGCTCCACATAAGTTTTTCTGAGAATAAATACTGATTCAGTAGAACTATCAAATTAATTACAAAGAAATATTTTTATTAAAAGTATTTAAATTTAAGCAGTCCAGACTATAGTAGTTAAAATTGAAAATTGATTAGTTTCAAAGTTGAGCTATATAAAAAACTAATACTTACCAGTGAGCATGGTGAAACCAACATTGGTAAACAGTGAGTGGGAAAGCACCAAAGTCACGTTCGTAGGTAACAGTTGAAGTTGGTGCAATGTCGTCTTCCTCCTCTGGGGAGAGACCAGCTTGCATTCTCAATCTACCTTCGGTGGTATTACCGTTCTTGACACCAACAGTGGTCATTCTTGGCAAAACCCAAGTGTTGATACCTGAAACTGATTCACCCTAAATGATTTAAGTGGAAACCAATTAGAGTAGATTTAATATTATTTATTTAAAGTTAATACCTACTGGAGAAAGAGTCCATGGTCCCTCAGCGGAACAGGCCATGAAGAAAGCAGCAAGAACGAAAGCAGCAAGAATAATAGTAGTAAATCTCATTGTTTTAATTGTATTTAAATATATATAAGTATGTGTATAATAAAAGTATATGTATGTTTATTTGTATATCTTTGATGATTAATGTAATGTAATTGCCGGTGAAGGACCTCGATTTGTTTTTATAGTTTTTATGATTGATATTTTGTTGTTGGGTAAAACTGCAAATGAATCACTTTAAAAAAATTGGTTCACATTATTTTTTATAATGCCGAATCATTCCTAATGTGTAAAAACATCGATTTTTTGGAGAATTGTTAATTCCGAAGCTTGAAATTCATGTAAAAAGTGTGTGAAAAATTCATAAGGGCTTACTTTATGTGGTCATCTTTTTGATGTTGGAGGATATTTTGAATGATAAAAAGATCTGTACCTGTTTTAAATTTGTAAACATCAACAAATGCATAGAATCAATTCATTGGTATTGTTGATTACGCGTACAATTCGTTATACAGACACCCCGTACCTGACTGATTTAGTAATCAATGGCTAACCCTCACCAAACGATGTGTTAAGTTCACTACACTTTTTCTTATCTTCCTACTTTTATTTTTATCTTTCCTACATGAATGAAGAAATCAATATATTAAAAGATATTTAATTTTTTATTGAATTTTAAAATCCATAGATCAAAAGTATAAACTTTACTTTAATACCCTGGGTGCTAAAATACTTATATTAAAATAATATGTTGATATATAAATACTTCTTGATATTTTCATTTTAAAAAATAATAATATTAGATATTTTAATTTAACATCATCACCAATATCAAATATACCCTAAATTCCTATTTTGATATAATAACTTATAAAATTAGATATTATTATTTAATTTGCTATAGCTATACTTATAATAATATAATTTATACAAACTAAGTTGAGGGAAAAGATATAGGTGTTTCCTAATCAATTAATATTAGAAAATGAATGAGAGTATTGAATTAGTTTTTTTAGGTATCTCTTTAAAGTGTAAAAAACTTTCGTTCGTTTTTCAATTTTTTTTTTAAAATTAAAAATACATTTTGTTGATTTTTGATTATTATTACTTTTCTTGCTTTTGTTGGGATTACATACAACTATTAATCGATATTATAATATATTACTACACTAGTTGTCTGGTTTAGTAGATAGATAGATAGATAGATAGATAACAAAAATGGATAGAGTGTTTACAAATATAGATTCGATATTGGATGATACTCTCAAGATCGTCAAGATCGGTATCATCACCAAAGCAGAATGCAAGGAGATTATGAATCAGAGACAGAACTTGGAATACAAGTTGGCTAATAAGGGAGCAAAGAAAGATGACTTTATAAAGTATATTAAATATGAATTGACTTTGGATCGAATGTTGCACCAACGTGCCAGAGAGAAAGGTATGCATCCATAGATAGAGAGTGATCTCACTATACATGACAAGCCACCATCATATTCGACGATGCTAATTGATTCAATCAATCTTACAATGCAATCTCTTAGGAATGGAATACGACTATAGATTAAGATCTCCATTGAGACAAGCCATGATTCTATACTCACGTGCTGTTCACAAGTTCTCCAAAGATGAATCACTTTGGCTCAGCTATATAAATCTTAGAGTGAATCGTGCTAACAAAGAGGGTACAGGAAAGTAGGTATTGCTACACTAAACTATTGAATGTAGCAAGAATAGCGACTAATTTCTCTCTATCTCTAAAGGATATTTGCTTTGGCTCTTCAACATCTTCCACGTTCAGCAACACTTTGGAGATTGGCTGCAGCTTTCGAATTTGAGGTCAATCGTAATATTTCAGCAGCTAGAAACTTGATTCAAATGGGATTGCAGTATTGTAATGATGCCCCATCATTGTGGCACTACTTCTATACACTTGAGCTGAGCTACATTGCGATTCTTTTGAACAGAGTATCGAATATTCAAGAGGAGTCAGAAGAGGAGAAGGAAAAGCAACAACAAAAGTCTATTAAAATCGCAAATCTACCAGCTCTCGATGAGTCCGACAAAGAGAGATTCGTCACTTTTGGTCAAGAAATGTTCAATGCCGCAACATTAAAGGGCTCGGCTATCTTGCAAGGAAAGATTGCATCGATTGTTTTCAAGAATGCTATACAAAGTAACTATTGTTTGATGTTGGAAGAATGATGTCCTACGACAGAAGGATAACTAACAGCTATGTTGTTGCTTACTGCAGAGGTTGGAAAGGACTTTGAGTTTAGAAAGAAGTTCTATAAGATCGTTCAAGTCTTTATGGAGAGTGGCAAGCAGAATCCGACAACTATCAAGGATGTAGAGAGAATAGGAAAGGCATTGCAAGCCGATATCATCGCCTCGCTCAAGGCTGACTTTTCAGACACCGACAAGAGACTTTGGACTATGTTGGCTAAAACAGAATTGGGTGATAAGCACAAAATCATCACCAAAGAAGATAGTGCTGCATTTAAGCCACTCTTGGAGAATGCCAAGGAGATTCTCAAGAGCGGTGTAGAAGCATTGGCCAATGACGATATCATCATTGCAATCTACAATCTCATGATTAAACAACTTAAGCGTATCACAATTGATAACAATGAAATTGTAAGTTGGCACCATATTGCATATATGTACCCAAACAGCTACTAACCACCGCCTACGTCCCTCACAGATCACAGCAATCGAACAATTTATTATGAAGGTACTTGAAAATGGTGTAAACAAGGATATCCTTGGCGAAGATGGATACTATATCTATGTCGACTACCTTTGCAAGTTGGGTATGAAAAAGAAGGCAATCGAAGCCTCAGTTAAGGCTACTACTAAGCAGCCAAAGAGCGTTATGCTATGGAATCAGAGAATGAGTTTGCTCAAGAGAGCCAACTCACTTGGTGACAGCAACAAACTCGATGCTTGTTTTGAACAAGCAATTAGTCAACTCTTCAACAACAAAGAAAGCAGCTCCGAATCCTTAAACTGCTTTCAATCATTTACACTCAACTACATCGATTATAAGCTCAACGGCTCAACAAAGCTATCGTACAAACAAATCATAGAACTCTTCAAGGTATGCAAGACAATCGTCGCGTCGGCTAGATAACAACCAACCAACCAACAACTAACCAATCACTCGTCTCTCTATTTATAATATAATACTCTAGAAAACCATGAGATTGCTTGATGGTCAAACCAAATGCCAAGACGTCGTCAAGAATTATTTAATCGACTACCTGTTTATCAACGAATATTCGATGAGCGAACTCAAAGAAGCCTATCAACTCTGTCTCCAATTCCTTCCAGTATCCAGGGAGATGCTTTTGAAGTGCATCCACTACCATCAGTCAGCTACCCCCGATTTGGTAGAAATCAGAACATTGTACGAGAGATATTTCCAAATCAAAAAGTGTGCATCTGAAGATACGAAATCATGGCTCGACTATCGTCAATTTGAATTGGATTGTGCTAAAAATATTACAAATGCCAATTTAGTCGCGAATCGCGCTCGTAAATCATTAAGCAACCCATCAGAATTCATAAAAGCACTGCAGCAAACAACCAATACAAACACCATTTCAACAACAACAGCAGCATCAACTTCAAAATAATAAAATCATAAATAAATAATTGCTGCCTCTGACTCACTGATTAAATCGAATTGTTATATTTGCACTTGGATCTATTTGTATCCAAAGAATTGAACTGACTTGACTTTAATAGGTCTGAAAATAGACAAAATAGTATTAATCTATGCAGGAATTGGATGTCAATAAGCTCTAACCCTTTTCATTGATTGTAGCAACCATTTAACAAAGTTGTCGGAACTTTCCACTCACTGATACATTAGAACACTTAAAAAAATCGTACTCTCTGCGTTGTAGTCACTTGTGGATTATTGAAAAAGGAGGGAGGTATATATTTTCGCTATAAAATAGCTGTTTCTGTCCTTATCTATGAGCGCTTTGTCACTCGTGATCTATTGATTTTAATTATTTGATTTGGTTTCTATTGAGCTTGTAATTCGCTTCTCATTATTAGCAATTCATCTTCATCTTTCACCAAGATAATGACATGGAGTACATCTGTTGATAAACACCATTTCCTTTAAACAAAATGAAAGTTCTCTTTATGGGCCTGAAAGAGGACCTCAAATAAATAACACATTTCTCTTGCAATAATAATCTAATTGGTAATAGTTTGTTATCTTATCTTGATCAATACTTTTGGAAAATAACAAGTATTTATCCTTTTTTATTGGGTTTGCACCAGAGTTGGTTGGTGCAGGGAATAAAAAAGTTATTGGGATGACAATAAAATACAACATAAGAATGATCGAACATTCACTAAACTCCAAAAAAGGGGCACAGTTGATTTCATCATTTGTGTGAATGGTTTGATTGAGACGACTCCACCCACTCTCTCTTTGGTAATAATAGTAACATCCTATTATTTTTAGAGGGTTTATTTCAAAAATCAATTGGCTTTGCCTATCCATGGGTGGAGGTGTTGTTTAAGAGAAAGAAGCTTTTTTCGGCCTCAGACTAAATTCGCTTAAATCTGATCTTTTTTTCAAAGATTCAATTTCTCTAAAATCTAGCACCCCTTTTGCTGAGCCAAAGCCCATTCAGGCATTGAAAAATTTCGAATATTCCATTTGCAGATAAAACTTTGGATTTCTGATTGACCAAAATAAAATCACAATTTAAAATATAAATGTGTGAGTTGATGTACAAGACTTGTTATTGACAACATTTTTCTTTGGTAAAAGTACAAAAAAGTATTGTGGAATCACAAGATAGGGTGATTCAGCAAAAATCTATATGTTGTTAACAACAAGCGCAGATTTTTAACTTTAATTTTCCAAATAAAGTGAAATATGGGGGTTGATATTCTGTGGTGACTATGGTGAAACATCTACCATTCTGAAACACCGCCTACAACAACAGAATTCAAGTTAACATCAACAACAACAATAACAAAAGTCCAAAAACAAAAAAGAATATAATAATCACAGAAATTTAATAATAATCTA
Organism: Heterostelium multicystogenum; assembly: GCA_003667245.1. Taxonomy (NCBI): domain Eukaryota; phylum Evosea; class Eumycetozoa; order Acytosteliales; family Acytosteliaceae; genus Heterostelium; species Heterostelium multicystogenum. Next base: position 40,854 of record RCNN01000040.1, on the reverse strand, counting down.
TTTTATATTTTAATTTATTTTATTTAAAAGAATAAAAATTAGAATGTCTACTGAGAGCGGGTGATTCTCTGTGATGTGGGTGGTCTGACTTTATATTATCATCATCAACATCATTAATTATTTGCGTTTGTTTTTGATGTTTTTATTCATAAAAAGTGTGTTGTGTTTTGTTACCTTAAATAAACAAGCCTTCTAAACTGTATTCAACACTTTTTAGTTCAAGTCTAAAGCACGCCAATAGATACAATGTTGTTAGATCTATAACCGTGACCAAAACTTTTATAGAAAATTTAGTTTAGAAAACACCTCACCAAGACATCACTTAAACAATCATTCATTCAGTCCCACCCTCAACTACTCAATAGTGCCTTTGTTACTCAATTAACCCCAAGAATACCTTGGCGGTATCTGACAATCACTTTGATCAACATTCTTTTTCCACATTTTCATCCTATAAAAATACAACAAGTATCTCACAACTTATCAAAATTCACTACAATCAAGTTTCCTCTTCAGTTCATTTCAAATACCATTCCAACCCAACAAATATCATTAACAGATATAAATAGTTTCTCTTTAATAATTCAAACTAATTCTAAATACTTTTTATAATATTAAACAATCATAATTATTCAATATATACATATTTCTAATTTTACATTGGATTTATATAAGATAAATCAAATTACTAGTCTTGATATGAAATTATTTAAATATATATCTATAATTTATAATAATTAATAATTAAATAATAATTTCTTTGGCTTTTATTTATCTTATTCTATTTGAAATGTTTTAGTTTAATAGTATAATCTTCTCCAATAAACTTTTAAAGATTCCAAAAAATCGTATGTATTTAAGTTGGATTGATAGAAAGGATAGAAAGAATATTGTATGATTTATAATATTAACCTAACTTTATAATGAATGAATCAAATTTCAAGTAGTACGATTATTCTTTCCAATTTATCTTTTATTATTATTAGATTATTGCCTCAAGATATTTCAAAGTTTGGTTTAAATAATTTAATGGAACATGGATCATAGTATTCCATGGTTTAAAAGTTTATTGCAGAGGATAGTATTCCAAGTTTCTACATTTCAAATTCAATATTTACATAATCCCAAAAGAATAGAATTCCATGGCCAATATTGATTCACCTTCTTCCTTACCAACCAAAAGATATCCCATACCTCCATCCTCTCCTTCTCAGCAAAAACACATCAAATAAACTTATTCATAATTTCAAATAGAATTTACAAAAACATAGTAATCAGATAAGACCACTTTATTTGAGGAAAAATCTAATAGCATGATCATTTGTCATTATTTTATTCTATTGTCATTGTAATAAATATGTTTTTTATTAATTCATTTTGTGACCAAACCAAATCAAAGATTAATTAGTACCAATCATAAATTGAGTGTGTTAATTTAAATTACTTGATACAATTTTTATGAATTATTAACATTTAGCTGTGTTAATGAATTTCTAAAGCTCTTGTTTATAATTTATTATGAAATCCTTCAGAGATAAAAATTATTTACTAGAGATTACAAAGTGGATTAATGATTGAAAGAAAAAAGAATTCATGAAGACTGTTGACAATTAACAATGATATGGAGAGGACAGTTATTCCTTTAGAAACTTTTGTGAGTTTTAAGGTAGGTAAAGGAGAAAGAGAAAGAAAAATAAGTAATGTTAAATTAATTACTATGATTCATAGTCATTAACAAGACAAATTGAGTGTGCGAGTTTACAACAAGAGCCTAAATAGTTATTAAAAGGATTGTATATACCAAAATGTTCTCGATTTGGACTTTTAGATAGAGTGAGTTGTTCATTATTTCGTGTAAATATGTGTGTTTAGTGTCGATCTCTCTAATACTAATTTCTTCATTTTGTTTTTTTTCTTACTCTTGCATTTTTTTTCTATTACTTTTATTCATATTATTTATTTATTTCTTTTTTATGGATAATCAAACAACCAAATTTCTTGACAACTCATTACATCTCAAAGATAACTCGGATACTGAAAAAGAGTAACGTTGAACACCTTAATTATCTAAATACACGATCCTCTTTGGGATTATCACAAGTCAGTTACAAAACAATATCTGACTTTAATGAAAGTTCTTCATCTCGTAACTCACACAACCCAATAACTAAGAAACGTCGATTCAATTCTAACATTTCTTTTTCTTTTTCTTCTTACCTTTCCTATCTTCTAAAAACCATCACAAGAAATCGGTAAGTTAAATACAAATAACCTTGGGTTTTTTACTAATAATATTTTACTTTCTCTTATAATTTTTCCTTTCAATCAAAAATTTAGAAAATATCTACATACCAACCTTTTGCTCCATCAATTTGGATTGAGGAGAGAAATAAGAAATATGTTTGGATCAGTCGAATGCCCCAGTACCAATCAATCATCAACAAGATTTTAAATGGAGACTTTTGTTTACTGCATGGAACAAGATCATCTGGAAAGACTTCAGGATTGTACGAACTCTTTACTTATTTTATGCAGCAATCAATCTTTCCAATATAGTAAGTAGATAAATATTTGTAGATGACTAAATCCTAAATTACCAATCATTTTAATTATAGTGTCGACCTCGAAAAGTCATTTAATAGTGATAATTTTATGAATAGATTTGTCATTTCAGTTCATAATTGGGTGTCTAATATCTATGAAAAAAGAGATTAATGGGATTATTGGGTCCAATGAGCACATATTTTCAACCATCAATACAAATAAATGGCTGGACTCCAAGTTCCAAAAAGTTGTTTTATTTATTGATGAATTTGACAGGATAGATTCTTTTGGAGAAGATGTAAAGAATAATATTCTCGGTTTATTTCGATCTTGGAAACATGACAAAAATATCCCAAATCAAACACCTTTGTTAGTAAGTAATTTTTCTTTGAAAGGGAAATTAAATATCATTAACATCCAAAAGAGTATAATTGGCTTAGGTTCTTTCAGAATCACAGATTTATATACCAGCTCTTCACCATTCAGTGCTACAGAAGTAGTTGAGAATATAGGTTTCACATTGGAGCAAACTATGGAGTTATTTAATAAATTCAATCAACTTAGACTTGTAAACATCCATAAAGATGTGGTGTATGATATCTATAATCAAACCAATGGGTATGTTAAATCTTAGTAGTATTAAAATTAGAGTTTTTAACATCTCTCAGTCACCCAGGACTTGTCAATCTTTGTGGAAGAGCCATTGAAGATAATTTGCTAATTAAATCTGATACAGTCAAATTATTTCAGTGGGAAAAGTTAAGAATAAATGAACTAGTCTCACAACTTAAAAGATACAAAACTGTGCAAAGGATGGCAAAATCATTCAATTCTCAAAAGAATGAGGATTTAATCCTCAGGCTCAAATATTTTGTAGTGTTCTTTCCTTACTGTTTGCCATACTCTAAAGAAACTGACTCTTTTCTCCTAGCAGAAGGATTTATCAAACCACACTTTGGGTATGTATTATCACCAAATAATTATAAAATCATTATCCCAATATTAAAATTTGTAAAATAAGCTCTTCCAAAGTAATTCCTGAAAAATGTAACCTTAAATGTCCTTTGATCAAGACTTTTTGTTTAATTATGTTCGATCAAATACCTCCAACAATACCATTTCCAATCAACAACGACAAAATTGATGTACCATCTCTTTTTAATGAACAAGTTCTTAATTTCTTCACAGAAAATTCAAATGATCACACATTCAAAATTTTCAAAGGAATCATTAACTCTGATGTTGTTAAATATGACCAATTAGTGCCAGTAGAGTCATTTTTATCACTTTCAGTTCTTTACAATCATATATTCATGGATCAAGTCAACCAAAGTCAATCATCCTTATTTGCTCCATTCTAAGAAGTTTTCAGTTTCCTCTCACATCCCTGCTGAAGGAAAAGATCGTCCTGATCTTGCAATTTATTATGATAAAGACCTCTATTTATTGGAGTTCATTGCCGATTCTGACAATGAAGGTTTAAAGAGACATTATGAAAAAACATACAAAAAACTCAAATTTCTGAATGCTGATGAAGCTTGGACAATCAGCTTTACAAGAAATGATGAATTGACTCAATTCCCAGTTTCAGATTATCCCAATATTGGTGTAATACACATTCATCATAACGAAGATTTCTCAAAATGGGTAGTCAAAGTTGCTCAAAGACCGGTCTTGATAGGTGTTTGAACATTCTCTTTAAAATCTTCCAATTTATGTTTAATTTTTCCAACACACAATATACTTCACTTCATATATTATTTTTTTTTTGGGTATTTTTTTTTTTGGAACTCTCTACCTCTATTATTATTAATATTACAATTCATTTTCATTGTTATAAATAACAATAAATTAGAACCTATAATATTTCATAAATATGATTCATAAATATTCCAAGTAAGCGTGTTACTCAGCTTCACCTTAATTTAGAAAATTGTTTTTTTTATTTTTACTTTTTTAAAATAAAATTAGTTTGTTTGATGTAAATCTAGATTTACTTTATTGTAATAGTAATAATAAAATATCATATCATTACATTCATATTATCATAAGCAAACCTATTCACATTATCTTATCATTGTTATTATTATTATTATTATTATTATAGATTATTATAGATTAGATTAGAATTAGTTTAAAGATATCTTCACTTTCTTAAGAATCGATTAAATATAATTTGATTAGATTGATTGATTGAATAAGTATCGTCAATTTGATTAGATAGATTTATTAGATAGGATAGAATGGCTTCAACTACAGGTAGTACAGCTTCTTCCTCTTCGGCAGGAAGTGGTACTTCTCAGCTGCTGCTGCTGCCAATCAGCTGGGAAAGGGTAGTAGTAGAGCTGATATTGTCAACTATGTTGTCTTTAAGACTAAAGGTCATCCAAGTACTGTCTTTACACCAATGGACATACATCCAGTCAACCCTTGGGTGCTCTATGCAGATGCCGACAACAATATAGTCATTCAAAACTACATCACTTCACAGAAGATATTGAATTTCTCGATTGGTCAGCATGAAGAGGAGCGAAGAGAATTGCATTTGCTGCAGAGAAAGATTCCAACTCTGTCGACTCTCGCCATATCGTCGCCACCAACCCCACCCTCTGCCAGTCAGGCATCACCGTCTTCGCCAATCCCCATGACTAACATGCTCATGTCACCCTCCCTCAACCAGGCACATCGCTCTCCCAACAATACAGTGCGTCTCAACACCAGCAACAGCAATAATAACTTGTCAGGCGGAAACAACAATGCCGGCGGAGTCGGTGTCGGTTCAAGCGCCAACCCCAACGACCACATTTCAGGATCGAGCGGTACTGCCAGATCGACAACCATTGGCGACTCCTCAGATTTGCTCATCAACGAGAAGTTAGAAAAGCTTGGACAGATTAGATTCTTGAATTTCTACGACAGACACACGCGTCTGGTCAAAGAGAGAAAGGCAAAGACAGCACAGGGCAAGGCAGGAGTTGCAGCAAGTAGCAGTAAAGTCAACAACAGCATTGGATCAGACGACTACATTGTCGTTGTAGCAGACAATCGTATCTTATTTATCAACTACCATTCACAACGTATACGTGAGGTAAAGGTACCAATATTCGACTTTAAACCACCAACCTCCATCGAGTTCTTTTCCAACCTACCATTGGTTGCCTTTGGATCGACCGATTCCGTTATTAGACTCTGGAATGTCGACAAATGGGAGTTGGAGAAGCCACTCACAGGTGGACATTCAAAGAACAACACAACCATTCTTAAAATGAAAGCAATCGAAGTAAGTTGTTGATCTAGTAAGCAAAGAAGTGTAGGTTTGAACTAACTTGTTTGTAGAATGAAGGATCTGATTTATTGGTTTCATGCGGTAGCGATGGATACACTTGTGTTTGGAATATTAAAAAACAGCTCTTTGTCGAATCAGTTCCCAAAGGTACATGATATCATTGATCTTACCTATGACAGTGTAACTGGTCATGTTTTAGTGTTGACATCTGATAAGTAGGTTATATATATACCAAAGTGAATCGACTGAATGATGATGTTAATTAAGATATTTCCTGTTGTTATTATAGAGTAATTATGGTTTATGATGTTAATACAATGAAAGAGATATCAAAGGTATCATGTGGAAAGAGAGAGTTCCAATCGATAGATATTATTTCACATCCTAGATTCCAACAGGACATTATGTTGACAATGAAGAGTCCATCTCAAATTGTATTATTGAGTCGAGCAGGTGGAACTATAGTAAAAGATTATGTAATAGACGTCGATCAACTACTCAATCCAGCCAAGAAAGAAAAGGCAAAGCTATACAAATTGTTGCAACATCCATTACAACCACAACTATGGTTGGTCTGGGTGAACAAGTCAATCTACTTGATATCCACAATGGCTAGCTCGGTCCCTTCATTTGCAACAACAGGAGGAGTTGTCTATTTCCCATACAATGGATATCTCAACTCGATGCCACTGAGCAACACACTTACGTCCGAAAGAACTGTCATCAAGGAGGTGCCAATTGCCCAATCGGAGCCAGTCTCCATTGAGGTCAGTGCCAATGGCACCTATCTGAGCATTCACCTGCTTTCCACTGGCCAGTATCAGGTCTACGAAGTTGCAACATGGAAGGCACTCGACAAGGGAAGTGCAATCGACATTGCTTGGAGCGGAAAAGGAAAGGATGGAAGTGCAGAGCGTTTCGGAAAGTTAGAGAGAATCTTTGATGTTGTGGATCCAGTCAAAAAGAAGAAGCTATCACTTGGAGTTCTTACCACCAAGAAGAAGAAAGAGGAAGAAACAGCTTCAAAGATTTTGTTAAAGACCAAGGAGTTTGCCAATTCACAAGTTTCTCAAGAGCTATTACTACACACCAACGACGATAGAATCACCAGTGGATTGCTTATGGGTGTATACACGCATCAGGACAGTTCATCAACCAACGGAGTTAGCAGTCAAAACACAAGCAATATATTAGAACCACCCATCCAAATTACAGCTGAGGAGAATGAATCTAAATCTTTCCAACTTTATGATTGGTGGACTTTACAACCTATTGGAGAGTATGTATAATAGTATCCACAGTTGATCTGTATGTTGCTAACAATGCCATTTAATCCTCTCAAGATCATTACCACCTCCATTAAGAGTTTATTGGGAACCAAATCAAAAACTATTGTATTTTTGTTTATACACAGTATTTCTGTCTTTTTAAGATACGTCCAACCATCCATATGTTGAGTAGATGGCCATTTACCGTTACATCTGCTCTATGGCATAATAATACATTATCTTTACCACTCCAAACGATATCCAATGTCGTAAGTATCTTGCCATAATATTCCAAATCCATATGTACTAACCGAATCGATAACAATAGTATTCCCAAATAATCACGAAAGTGCCCCTTTGATATTGTCATCTTCCTCTGGTACAGTATTCCCAGAAGACCTGTATGAAGTTGGTGCTGGTTCACTATCCAGCTATAAGCCTAACCAAACATTTTCATTGTTCCCTCAGTTCAGACCAACTGGATCCATTGCGCTGGTTGAGGTCAACAACGAGGGACTGGTTGTTATAGATAGCAACTATCGCTTCTACTGTCTCCCATTGACTCACTATCTCTTTAAGTTCTGCGCACTTGTACAAATGGACTTGGTAGAACAAGCTGTAAAGTGTGCTCCAATGATCGATCCCAAGTATCACTATTTGATGGCCAAGTTTTTGACTGTACGTGGACATGCAAAGTACTGTCTACAACTCACTGGAATATCACACCACTTGAAGTTCCTCATTTGTATTAATAATCACGCCTATGACTCATCACTCGACATCATTCCACGTTTGGCCGAAGCCATTCGTTCAAACAATACTGCTGAATTTGCATCAAGCGATCCAGAGGAGCATACCATCTCCTATCTTAGCAAGAAGTGTATAGAGATAGGACACCTCTGCCAATCTAAAAATGAACAAGAACTAGCTGAAAGAGCATTCAAAATTGCCACTACACTTGAACCACATTCGTATGTATTGGAGCTACCAATCCCATTAATCATTCAATCATCATCGACTAACTAAAACTATTTCAAATTCAACAGTGCATACCAAGAATTAGCATTACATTACATTCATTACAAGAAATTCGCTGAGCTGAAAGAACTACAGCAATCCATTCAACACTTGTATCCTCTGGAATGTGGACTCATTTCACTTTTGATTGAATAATACAATTAATTGATTCATCATAAATCCCAAATTGCTACATTAATAAAGATAAAACTACTGAGAAAGAAATAATAATAACCAAAGTTCAAAGAAAGAGTATTGATTGATTTTAATATATGGCCAATGAGTTTTGGTTAAATAGTTTGTCATGTCGATTGGTTGTTGGTTTAAGCAGTTGGAGTAATCTTTTTGTAGTTGTTGGTACAAATGGCATCTTGGAAACGGTGGCTGGGAGTTTACGTGTACGATAGATGCCAAAACCTTGGTACCGATCTTGGAGTGTTCAGTCTTGAGATAGCACATGGAGATGGCTTGCTTGGTCATTGGACTCAATGTACCAGAGGTAACCTTACCAATTTCGTTACCGGCCTCATCTACCAAGACGGTACCTTCACGTGCTGGTGCACCTTCGACGATGATACCGACACGCTTTTGGCTGACACCTTCCTTCAATTGCTTTTGAATGACAGCAGCACCTGGGAAACCACCAGCTTCCTTTCTACGCTTGCTGATCAACCATCCCAAGCTGGCTTCAATTGGAGTTATCTCTTCATTCAGGTCGTGTCCATACAAACACAATCCAGCTTCCAATCTCAATGAATCACGAGCACCCAAACCTGAGCACTTGACACCCTCTGCACCAGTGTCCAACAAAATCTTTGCCAATCTAACTGCATCGGAATTTGCTACTGAAATTTCGAAACCATCTTCACCAGTGTATCCACATCTAATAAATCAAATGTTAGTGTCATATCATAATAATCTTCACTGTTGCATTGGTATGATCATTACCTTGTAAGGATTACATCGATATTATCAATCTTTCCATGTCTCTGAGTCATGAACTCCATGTTGGAGAGATCTGTCTTGGCGAGTTTGGAGACGATGGCCTCGGTGGATGGACCTTGAACAGCAATGAGTGCTTGATCCTCCAAGAGTTGGAGTGAGACCTCCTTTCCCTTTGATCTGAATTCGGACATTTTTTTGCTTGATGTGAGCGATGTCCTTTTCGGCACAACCGGCGTTGACGACAACGTAGAAGTTGTCACCGGCGTTGGTAATCATAGGTGTCATCGATAATACCACCATTCTCAGTGGTGAAGACAGAAAGCTTGGAGTGACCAACTGGCAAAGCTTGGAGATCAGCAACAACAATTGACTCAAGGAACTCAAGACGATCCTTTCCGTGGATTCTCAATTGACCCATATGAGAAACATCAAACAAAGCAACTCTTTTGACGACAGTGCAAATGCTCGCTCAAAACACCGGTTGGGTATTGTACTGGCATTTCCCAACCGCAGAAAGGTACCATCTTGGCACCCAAGTCCTTGTGCAATTGGTTCAATGCTGTCTTTTTCTATTTTAGTTTAATTTTAGGTGTTTTGTTAATATTAATCTGTTCATCACTTTGATCGATCAATCAAATGCAGTGCAGTGAAGTGCATTTCTGCAAGGAGCAACCTACAATATCACCTTGAGTGGCGGAACACTTGAAACGTGATGAACATGAGATGTTTCTGGAAAGTACTAAATTAGTAGTACACTTGATTGATCTACCAAACATGACTGTTGCTGATGTTGTTTTGTGACTGTTTAAACAAGTGATCGATCAAAGTAAAACTAATATATCAGAGGGGTTTGTGAGAGGGTGTCTCAATGAAGTTTTTTAAAAAAAGATATTTATGCTAAACGAACTTGAACTTGGGTTGGGTGTTGTTGGTCATGTTTGACTGTACACTTCACACATAAGCACCCTGAAAGTAACGTTTGAATGTATAGTTATTGTAATAGCAAGTTGAATAACACGTTGTAAATGAAAGAAACGCCAGTGTTATAACATGTCTAATTACAGTGATTTGGATTTATTAAAGAAGAGAATTGACAAGGTTGCAGTTGAAAGATCATGGAAATGGAATAGTAAAATCATTTACAAAAGCGACACCACCGCCTGATCCCAAAGAAAACATATAAATATTCTATCACTGCTGAAGGTAGATGATGATACTCTACTTGTGTGAGGATGAAGATGCAAATGCTGATAAAACTACAATAGCAAAACAGACTCCTATCAATCAAGATCTTTGTCAAAAGAATATACCTACTATAACGACAACAACAACAACAGCAGCAGCAGTACCACCTGTTGTAACAAATACAAAACCAGATCCTGCTACATCTAAAGCTACTACAAATACAATTAAATCTGCTTCTACATCTAAATCTACATCTACATCAACTAGTTCAAACAAACAAAGTAACGACAACAATTTTATCCCATCAACTTAAGAGCTTAAGAAGATTGAGTAAGTCAAGTGGAATATTAGATCTTTTAAGCGATGAGTCTTTGTATAATAATGAAAATGTAGACAGTAGCAATAGCAATAGTAATAGCAATAGCAATAACAACAGAAAAAACAGTATCAAGAATGATAATAGTAATAGTAAAGCCATTAAAAGTAAACAAAATAGCAAAAAAGATTGCAGAAGATGACATTGATGATATTCTGGTCAAGGGAATGAGTAGAGTTAGTATTAGCAAGCCACCTAAATCAGAGAATAAAAAGTCGGAAGTGACAGAAGGCGATCCATACACTGATCTACCAGAAAAACCCAAGAAATTGTAAGTAAATTTAGATTGCTATTACTGAACAAATTTGCTAACCATGGTACCCAACAACCTTGAAGTTATATGGATAAATACAAAGATGTAAATAATAGAGAAGGATTGCAGGTCGCATTATGTCCGCTTTAAACAACCTGACAAAGCTAACTGAAGCGGACCAAGCCAACTTTATCCAATTCAAAGAGGATTACGTTAGAAACTACTTCCAAATACTAAACTCAACTATTTTCAAAGATAAATTCAAAGACGACCTCATCGCGATATCAAAGGATTCAAAGACTATAACCATCAACATCAATGACTCGGCACCTTCAGTTTCGCCATCAAAAATTACACCTGCTACCATCTCGATTCAACAGGATCCAACCACCAAAGAAAGAGTTGCAGTCATAACGATCTTTATTAACTATATAACTACTATTCGTACGTATCTAACTATGTGGTTTGTCCATTGATTGGATTCAATCAACTAACAGGCATGTCGCAATAGAAAAACTTGTAAATGTAATATGCCATCAGATGTGTCACGCTGCCACATGGATATTTGATAATAGTACCGTTTCGCATGGCGTCCAGTTTAAGTACTGGGTACGTGTTGCACTAGGTGTCTATCCGAATCTGTCGATTGATTTGTGTGATAACTACGGTCCAACCTCAAAGTATCACTACAAGTGCTCGAATACCAAGTGTCCCATAGTGTTTGGAAGAGACACTCCTTTCGAGGAAGAAACACTCTGTGGTTCATGTGAATCACCAATTGTTCCACTCAATTTAGATGCTACATCTTCATCATTTTCAACAACTACCAACCTTGTAAACTCAGGGGCAGGAGTTGCCACCTCTACAACAACAACAACCACCACTAACACCATTAACATCACCAACAATGAAACAGCCAATAGTGCAACCAACAACAATGCTATAATTGATCCAGAATTCCAGCAATTCTTAAATGAAAAACAAAGCAATGATTGACCAGAAATATAAAGGAATGTCCGACGAACAGAAGCTTTCAATCATCAAGTTAAAGTATAATCAGCAAAAAAGCAAAGACACAGAAAACCAAAACACTCAAGTAAATAAAATATATGGAATCTAGTCGAATAGAATTGAATTGAATCGAATTGTGTTTGAAGGGAATAGAACCAATGATGATGTAATTAGTTTTACAGATGCAGATATCTGCATGAACAACAACCAAATTTAAATTTGAATTTTTTAAATTCTGTTTCGTTTCGTTCTTTGAATAACAACAATAACAACTACAGATCGATAACACCAAAGTCAGTCATTCTTTAATAGTGGAGTTAAAAGAAGATACACTTCAAATAGAAGATAGAGATGGCTTCACCTTTTATTACGGGCGCAGAGTCATTGGCAAATGCAGCACCAAGATACAGCGGTATTCAGAAAACAAGTGTTGTCTTTGTATAGAAACTTTATCAGACAGTCTTTAAAGAATGATAGAAAGAATAGTAATAACAGTAATAGCTCAACTGGCGCCAGTGAAAGCAGTGGCAGTGGCAGCACCAATCCATTGCCTATGACAAGTTATATTCAAAGTCAATTTAGAATGAAAGCAAAATCAGTATCAAGAAGAGACATTACAAAGATAGAAATGATGCTACTGAAAGGTCAACGTCAATTAAAGCTAATAAAGAGCCAAGATATGAGTGGATTCACTGTTGTACAATCACCTAATAACTAAGAATAATAATAATAGTATATTAATAAAGCAATTCATTATTGTAAATAAAACGCAAATCAATTATAATAATAATACAAGAGATTGAAGTGAATATATTTATATTATACAATCAGTATCGCCTTTTCGAAATCAATAACTATTATATCAATCTAAGCTAAGTGATGTCACTTAAATATAGAATCGACCTAATTAGTTTTATTTGATCAAACCTACAAATATGCATGAAGTCTTGCCTCAAGAGAATACTTGTGGTTGCTATCAATTATATGTTGGTATCATCATCTGTAGAACTATAAATAATCGCAAGGTACACCTCGATATTGTACAGCCTCTTCAATGAAATGTATATATCATGAAGTCTGTTGATTACTCACATTTTTGCAATGCTAGGATATTGGATCCAAGTCAATCATCTCTGATTGATGTAAAGATTATGAATCATTATCAAGCAAAACTACTTAAACCTAAATATGATTAATTAATTAATAAAAGTATTTTTATATTTTATTTTAAATACAAACACACACAACTTATGATGTCACGACTCCAATCTCATCATTATTATGTGTTCACCCACTTTAAAAATAAGGTTTCATGTTTTTTCTGAAAAAATCAGATACCAAAAGTTTTTGCAAAAAAGATAAATCAACTGGTCAAAGTTCATTTTTCATAATATAAAGGCTTAGACCTCAAACAAAAAAGATCAGTTTCAACACCAACACAACACACATTCGGTCAATCAGAGATAAGATATTATAATATATTTGTCAATAATAACATTAATAATAATATTAATATTTGCAGAACAATATCATTACCATAGATCGATCAATCAATCAAAATCAAAATCAAATCAAAAATCAAATCAAAGATTATAAACAAGTGTATATAAATAAAAGATGTCTTTAGTTGTCTCTTCAACTTCATCAGTGTCAACTTTGTTGACGAACAATATGATGAAAATGTCAAGTTCATTGCTGATGCGTATCAATCAGAGAAACTATAGCACTCTACAAAAGAGAATTTGTAATAATAATAATAACAATAAGAATAGATATATATATAGATTAAATAGTAATAGTAATAGAAGAAATGGTTCAATTTCAATTTCAAATTATTTCAATTCAATGTCCAACAACAACAACAACAATACTAGTAACAAGGATTTGAAGTATTTTTCATCGTCAGCCTCCCCTTCATTGGAAAATCAACAATTTGAAACCGTTGGATATAGTTTGCTTCCAGTTGTAAATAAATTGCAGGAGATCACTTCTCTCATTGGCTCAGAGATCAAGTTGCCACAGATCGTCGTCATTGGTTCACAGTCGAGTGGAAAGTCTTCAGTCTTGGAAAACTTGGTCGGAAGAGACTTCCTTCCACGTGGAAGTGGTCTTGTCACCAGACGTCCATTGGTATTGCAGCTTATCAGAATCGAGGAGAAGTCCGAGTGGGGTGAGTTTGCACATACTGGCGATGTCCGTTTCAACTTTGAAGGAATTCGTGATGAGATTGAAGCAGAGACCAATCGTGTCGCTGGTGCCAACAAAGAAATTTCCAGCGAACCAATCATCCTCAAGGTGTTTTCACCACATGTCATCCCACTTACCTTGGTTGATCTCCCAGGTATTACTCGTATCCCCATTGGAAACCAACAACCAACATTGAGGAGCGTATTCGTAGTATGGTACTCGACTACATCTCCAATCCCAACTCGATTATCCTTGCAATTTCTGCTGCCAATCAGGACATTGTCACATCAGATGCATTGAAGCTGGCAAAAGAAGTTGATCCAGAGGGTCGTCGTACCATTGGTGTATTAACTAAACTTGACCTCATGGATCGTGGAACCGATGCAATGGACATTTTACTTGGTCACACCGTCCCATTGAAGCTTGGATTCGTTGGTATCATCAATCGTAGTCAGCACGACATTCAAAGCAAGAAATCAATTAGCACAATGTTGAGAGATGAAGAGCGATGGTTCCAGAACCACCCAGTATACGGCCGTATCGCCAACCAAACTGGTTCAATCTTCTTAGCACAGAAATGCAACAAGATCCTCACCAAACACATTAGAGAGTCGATGCCAGGTGTCAAGAACCAAAATTCGTGCTCTTATCAACAAGTATCGTGAGGAGCTCGAAAACTATGGTGAACCAACTCCAGAGCGTCCTGCTGACAAATCACGTTTACTCATCGATATCATGAACAAATTCGCACTCCAATTCAGAGCCGATCTAGAGGGTGTAAACGACGATCAATTGACCGACCATATGTATGTATTCCAAACAAAATATCACAGACTTTAAGAATCTTGCAACTAACTTTATTTAAACATTCAGTAATGGAGGAGCTAGAATTAGATACATATTCTCACAGGCATTTAAGAATACAGGTGTAAAACCATTCGATTGGTTGACAGATCAGCAGTTGAGATTAGCTTTTGAGAAACTCTTCTGGTATTCGTCCAACTATGTTCATCCCACAAAAGACCTTCGACTCCTTGATTAAGATTCAGATTGAAAAACTCAAGGATCCAGCTGTCCACTGTGCAGATTTGGTATTGGATGAGCTACTCCGTATTTTGACCCAAGTCGATTCAAACATCTTTTCTAGATTCCCAGTCTTGAGAGAGCGTATTGTCGAAGTCGCCAACAATGTTCTCAGAAAACTACTCAGCCCAACCAACAAGATGATTTCTGATATGGTCGACGCCGAATGCAGCTACATCAACACATCACACCCAACTTACACATCCGAACTCAACAGACTCCTCTACAGCAACACAAAGCCACAGGATATTCAATACACACAGCCACAAATCGAAGAGAAGCAATCAGGTGGAAGCGGACTATTTGGCTTCATCTTTGGAAAGAAGCAAGAGCCAGAGAAGCCAGCCAATACCTCTTCCTCGAGAACCAACCAAACACAACAACAGAATATCCTCTATGGAATGAACGAGAATTACACTGAAGACGAAAGAAAACAGATACACTTATTAAGTAAGTTTGATTCAAATATAAATATTTACCAGCAACAACACTAATATTAAAATGACTACTATAGAGAAACTATTACATAGCTACTTTGAGATTGCACAATTCAATGTACAAGAGAATACCATCAAGATTATCTCACACTTTTTAATCGATCGTTCTAAGGATATACTTCAAAGAGAGTTGTCATCTATACTCTATGACGAGAACATGGTCGACCTCTTATTAAGAGAGAATGAGGTTGTTGTTGCCAGACGTAAAGAATGTATTCATAAATTGGAGATCTTGAAGAAGGCCAAAAAGAGTCTATCTGTTACAGAATTGAAAGATATGCCATTGCAACTATATTGAACCTGACACTGACAAACTAATAAATGTAGAATCATAAATAAATATATAATATAATAGATATAAATACTATATAATAGTATTGATATATTTTATTAATACTATCAATTGAGCTGTTCAGGTTTGAGTTGATCATCATAGGAACTCTCTATACTACTTGACAGTGGCTGTGTTTTATGAGTGATGGAAGCTATTGGCCGAATCTTGTGTTTCGTAATTGCGTCAAGTGATGAAACGAATTGTTTGGAAGGTGACTTTACATAACTCATTTGTTGACCTTGTTGAGCCTGTTGGGAGAATCCTTTTCTTTGTGGACTTGTCACTGGCGTTGTTGAAGTAGAAGTTGAAGTAGTTGTATTGTTTTTGTTGTTGTTATTATTCTTTTGATTTTGTTTGTTATTATTTGATTTCCTCTGTTGTTGATTGTATGGATGATGTTTGTTGTTTGATTTCTCGTGGTATCTCGGGTCCAGTGGGATTCCCCATTCAATAAGACAATCTTGTTTCAATTGTTCTTGATCGCACACTCTATACTCCCAATCCTCCACTGCCTTTGTAAAATATTCAAATGCTCTTATTTGACTATCGCATTGTCTAGAATGAGATGAAACGGAATGGCAATGTTAATATCAATTCCACAACAGTCAACCAATCATCCTGTCAGACTTACTCTAGCGATTTCATTTTAATAAAATTAATAAATACTGGATCTTTTATATTGATGATTCTAATGATATTTTCTCCATCATTCAATCTCTGATTCAATTGATAGAGATAGTTTATAATATTTTTTGGTCTATACACTAAAAGATTTTTGGCAATAACATAACTGGATAGAGTTAATTGTTAATATGGGTTGTTTGTAATTGAGTTTTCCGAATGTTTTTGGAGGTAGTTACCGTTCGGAATTTAATGGTCTACTTGTAAATGGTTTTACAATGGTAAACGATTCGAAATGTTTAAAAATGAAATAGAGTAGTCCAACTGTGAAAGGTGTAAATGTGTCGAAAATCTTACAAAACGAAATTGCCACCCAATGATAGAATTTCAAACATTGTCAGGAATTGACAGAGTATCAGATGACCCAATATCGATTCTTGGTGTAGCTCTTCTCCTTCTGTGCTAATTCCTCCATCAGCCATAAAAAGATTGACGCCCTTTTGGCCTGTTCCCTTAAGTACCATCTGAGTGAAATGCCGTATATTTTGTTCGTTCATGATATCTCCATCTTCGGCTGGTCCATAGTCCACAATAAAATTATCACCAACCTTCAAACAAGAATCCTCCGAAAACTTATCAAGCTTCCAATCGCACTCTCCTTCAGTGTGAATCCCCATCCTTTAGTTTTGCATTTTCTTCGTTGATCTTTGCATTCCGCTGGTATACCCTTACCAACCATTTCTCCACAAAGTATATTCAGTAAATCCACCTGGTCCTGCGCATACATCTGCAAAATAAAACTGTAAAGTAATTAGTATAAGTATAAAGAATAATCAGCTGAATAAACACTTACTTTATCTTGATTTGGTTTAATTTCTATGAGAGATGCAATTTTATCGAGATTTGCCATTTTGACTGCCGCACGATTCTGGAAGATAGCACCTTTGATCCATTCGTATGGATTAGATCTCGCTCTTGCTTTGACAAAGCAGTTGCGATCCAAATTAGTTAGCGAGCTCTTTTTATCCTCTAACTCCTCGATTTTTTCGTAAGAGCAAAACTCGTCTCTTGGTGGCAGCTCATCTTCATCGCCAATCACCAAGTACTGATCAAGATTACACGAATTCATCTCTGCATATTCCCGATCACTTGTCTTTATCCACTGAAGAGTCTGCTTATATTCAAACTCTGATGTTTCTTCCTTGTGTTTTCTCTTGACGAATGGATAGGGAAGTTTGTCGTCATAGCCAATACCACCTCTACTAAACTTTGGTGCAAAATCAAACGGTGGATCAATGAAACCCTCTTCATCGTCGTAATCAGTTGTTTGCTGTTTGTTTAAGTTACTCTCCTGTTGCTGCTCCTCTTGTTCAATCTCATGATCTTGGTCATGTTCTGTTTCGGTTTCGGTTTCCATTTGATTATCCAATTCATTCTCATCGGTATTAACATCACCATGTATTTCCGTTTCCAACTCAATTGATTTGTTATCCATCTCATCCTTCTTGTGATCTTGCTTTTTGCTTTCATTAAACGTAAAACCTTGTTTTTTCTGTATAAGTAACAATTGTTAATTACTTTAATTCACCTGTCATATTCTCGTTTGGAAAGTTACCATAAAGTTTAGTGTTAAAGAACTCATTCCAATAAAACTAGATATGTTACTGGTATTAACCTGCTTATTTGTAAACTATTGAAAAGAAGATTAATGAATGTTAGGGCTCAGATTTCACGAGACACAATGAACAATGCTAAGGTATACCACTTACAGCTACACCAGACATTCTATTGTTACTTGAATGATGACCGTGGTGATGAGCGTTACTGTGGTGATGGTGGCCATGATATTGATGATTGTGATGTCCATAGAGTCCACCACTATTATCAAGATCATCGTTCTCATTATCATCATCGTCCTCATCATCTAAAAACCTTGATGTCGAGGACTGTGTAAACTTGATAGAGACATGACTAGACGATTTCTTAGTATTATTATTGTTATCATTCATGATCTACTGCGGTATACAATAGTCTGTTTCGGTGGCAAAGAATGAGCCGCCCGCACCTATTCAACAGCAGCAGTAGCAGCGCAGTAGTAGTAGTAATATAGTAGTGTCGACTAAGACTAACAATCGTATAGTCTTAATTATTTATATAATATAAAATAACTACAACGTTGTAGTTTTGAGGCTGGGTGTCAATTCAATATATATTGTACACACCGATATTTTTTAAAATGAACAATAAATATAAAAATATAATTAATTGCAACTAAACCTCAATCTTTAAATTAATATTCATTATTATTAATATTAATGTTTTTTAATTTTATTTATAAATTAAAATTTTAACGAACTTCTTTTTTGACAATCAATGGGTGTGGTTGAAATGGAATATTTTCAAATTTGAAATTAGTGTGGTATGGTTATTAAATTTGGCGCCTTTGGAAAGAATGCTTCCAGGAATGAAGATTTAATATTGTCTTTGGTGATGCCGAATATTATTATGATGATGTTGAGCAAATACTAAATAGTTCATTATTATTATTATATTATTATTGTTTAGTTTGTACAAATAATTAGTTCATTGAATTATTGTCAATCAATCAATCAATCAATTCAATTAATCATGACTGAAGTCTCGCAGCTACAAGTTGCAACAATTGATCATGGCAAAGAAATAGTTAGCTACGATGAGAACAATGCCAATGCGGAGAATATTGCATTGGGTAAATCGTTGACTACAACAACAACTACTACCAACTCTGAAAAAGATAAACCAATGGCAACAAATGCCCTTGAGAGTCGAAAGGTCGCCAAACCCTACGCAACCATTCAGTTTTTAGATAATCAACTTACAACTGACAAGTCCAATTCAAAGCAAAATAGATTTCCAATGATTCCTAAATCGATTGTATTTGGAACGTATGTATATGCGATGCCTATTCAAATCTCTGTTGACGTCTATAGAGGCAGACGCAGCAGAAGAATCAGAAACAACTCCTCAGGATATTAATATTATGATGAAAGTGATGTGGATCAGTGTCATTTCACAATTAACAGAGCAGGAATTGAAAGAAACACTTTGAAATCGTCTATGACAAGAATATTAAGCAATTTATCTTTAATCCATTGTATGATCCAAGCAAAAGCCGATACCATCAGAATCAACTTTGTGCCTGGAATCTACAAGAAAGTAATTCTACACAACTACGATATCATCTCAGTCTATTTCCGTTCATTCAAGATCATCTTCCATCGTGAAGTTTCAAAAGAGGTTCCAATTGAATATTGTTCACCAAGCTTTTACCCATATCTCTCGATGGAAATGGGCAACAATGGACATCTTCCACTTGCCCCAGTAATTACTCCATCGATGCACAACCAACACCAAACCAAAACCACAACAAAGTATGTACCTACATGTATTGTAGACAGCTGAATCTATATTAACCTTTCTTCACTCTGAAATAGGGCACCAGCTGTTGTAGATGTATTGCAGAAAAGCCTTGAAAGCAGCAAGAAGAAAAAGACCTTAGTCAACAAAACACCTTCAGTGACACCAAATCTCTACTTATCCTCCAACAGCCATACAATTTCTACAGCAAAGGAAGCATCTAATTTCAAGGATGCTAAAGCAGCGGATAAAGAAGAAGTGGAAGAGGAAGAAGAACAAATCCCTGAGGAGCCTAAAAAGAAAGGGATCAAATCTCTATCTTCCAGCATTAAGAGTGTTTCAAAGCAAGCTGCTCCAGCACGTTCGACCAAGCAACCAACTCCAGAGCAATCCAATGATGAAGAATCAGATCAAGATGTTGATATTAATACCGAAAGCGAGGAAGGACATCAAGACACTTCGCTCGAGCGACGACTCTCTGATCTTGATATCAATCCTCCACACACTGCCGCACCCCCAGTTGCCCCTAGCAAACCAACAAAGAAACCAATGCCATTCATAAAGCAAATCAAACCAACCACAATCAAGGTACCCGTTTATTCAGCACCCACTACCCCCACTAACTTCGGTTTAAATAAGCGGGATATTCCACAGTCTTCAAAGAGAGATAGCAAAATAGTGACACGATTGGATGCTGAGGTAGTCAATTTTACCCCAACTAAAAAAACGAAGCGAAGTTTGCGATCAAAGAGCAAACAGGCACAGGAAGAAGAGGTAGAAGAGGAAGTCGAAAGTGAACAAGTTGTATATTCTCAACATAATGTAGCAGATGATGATCAAAACAGTGCGGATGAGATCAGTGATGAAACCGAAGAATCAGAAATAGAACGAATTTCGATATTGACTCCCACTAAGAAACAAAGGGATGCTGAAAGGCGAAATGCCTCTCGTAATGCTCAAGTGAAAAAGAATGATACTACTCCAAAGAAGAAGCAGGCTGAACCGCCAGTAGCCACAAAATCAAAGAGTAGTGATAACCCATGGGCAAACTCCAACATTGAAATTCCGACTAAAAATATCAAAATGTTACAAGAACAACTTAAATACTACAGCACTAATTGGGATAGTCCGGTGGATCCAAAGCAAGACTACAAGAAGTTGAAACAAGTCTTCCAAAAGAAAGCAATCAAGATCATCGATGGGTTAAATCTTTTGGTTGATGAAAGCATGCCAAACAATGATCCAGGTAGATTTTATACCTTCCCTCTGATTCATTTGCCTGCGCTTGGGCAATTCGGTGACAAAGCAACACAAATTGCTTATTATAGGAAAGTTAAGTCACCCATGTCCATCACAATCATTAAGAACCGTATAATAAGAGGATTATATAATGGCATTGAGGGCATTATCAAGGATTACGAATTGTTGATCGATAACGTACTTTTGTACAATGGAGTTAATGCTGAATATTCAGAAAATGCATTATACATTTTAGTAAGTACCCATTATTATTGATCAATGCCTAGCTATAAACTATTCTAATATACTATTTAATTCAGGGTGAATTATATGACCAATTACATAAGAATGGTTTATTAACAATGGAACAATTGAAATTGAAACATTTAAGAATCAAGAATATGAAAAAAGGGTACCTTGGTCCCGAAGCTGAATCAGAAGTTGAAGATGCAGGAGAAGAAAATGAAGAGGAGAAAGAAGAGGAAGAAGAAGGTGAAGAAGGTGAAGAAGGTGAAGAAGGTGAAGAAGGTGAAGAAGAGGAAGAAGAATGTGAAGAAGAGGAAGAAGAAGATGAAGAAGAAGAAGTGGGAGAAGAAGAAGATGATGATAATGATAATGTAGAAGTGGATGAGGAAGAAGAAAGTGATGATTTATAAAACACTGTAGAAATAAAACAATGATCAATAACATACCATCTAAGTAATGAGAGATGCAATACTTGTGGAAAGTTAATTGACATAAATATATACAAAAGATAGAAACATAAACTTTATTGACTTATGAAGAATTATATAATAATTATATAAACTTAATAGATTGATTTGATTTGATTTGAAGTTGATATTATATTATATTATATTAGTTAGATGTGATTTGATTTATTTTGGAATCTGTTTCTTTGCCAATTCAATTAAAGCTCTAACTGGCTTACCAGTCATACCCTTGCTCATGTATGGACCTTCCTCGCTGGCGTACATGACACCGGCAATGTCGAGATGTGCCCAACGATCGATTTGGACGAATTCCTTGAGGAACATGGCTGCGCTGCAGGCACCACCGGAACGGGATGCACTGTTGACAATGTCAGCTACCTTGGAGTCCAATTGCTTACGGTACTCTGGCAAAAGTGGCATACGCCACATACGGTCACCAGAAACTTGTCCGGCCTCGTCTAACTCTCTCCAGAGATCGTCAGCTCCGGCGAAACAACCGGCATAGTGGTATCCGAGAGCGACATCGATGGCACCGGTCAAGGTGGCAATGTCGATGATGGTGGATGGGTTGAATGTGTGGGCGTAGTGGAGGGCATCACCAAGGATGAGACGACCTTCGGCATCAGTGTTGTCGATTTCGACTGTCTTACCATTGGAAGCAGTAACGATGTCTCCTGGACGGGTAGCCTTTCCTGATGGCATGTTCTCAGTGAGTGGAGTCAAAACGGTTACGTTGACCTTCAATCCGAGTGAAGCGATACCGTAGAGTGCTGATACAGCGGCGGCAGCTCCACCCATATCTCCACGCATCATACCCATGGATGCAGATGGCTTCAAGGAGATACCTCCAGAGTCAAAGGTGACACCCTTACCTACAAAGATAAGTGGAGCGGACTTTGGATCGGCGGCACCACGGTAGTGGAGCTCGAGGAACTTCAATGGTTGGTCGCTACCAACAGCAACGGCCAAGAACATACCCATCTTCTTCTCCTCAGCCCATGCACGGTCTCTAACAATGTATTCAACCTTTCCTGCGTTGATCAAGTCATTGAACTTCTCCTTGACCTTCTCAACAAAGATAGTTGGGTTCATCAAATTGGCTGGCATATCAGCGAGGTAACGAGCAAAGTTTTGTGATTCAGAGAGGATCTTTCCTTCGGTCCACTCGGAGGCTGAGACTTTGGATGGATCGACAGTGCTGATTTCGACTGGAGCCTTTTCTTTGTCTGGGGCGGTGCTGGTGGTCTTGAGATCGAACTTGAAGAGACTGAGGTTGGCACCTTCTGAGCAAGCACGCAAGTCACCAATGGAGGTGTCGACACCGATCTTTGTGGCACCACGTGCCTTGAGCGACTTGACACCGGTACCGGCAACACGACGGACATGGTCGAATTGCTCGTAGACACCAGTCTTGGGGTCGTTCTTCTTTCCGAGACCGACAATGGCAACACGTGGGTGTTGTGGGGTAACGTTGTAGAGGATGAGAGTGTCACCGAGCTTACCCTTGTTGTCGGCCAACTTGAATGACTTTGTGAGGAGATTGTCAGTCTTTTGGTTGAGTTCAGCACCCAAGGCAGACCATTCCTCGACACCTTCGTAGCAACCAACTACAACACCATCGAATGAAGTAGACATCTTGTTATTATTTACACAGTAGTATCTCTTAGTAGCAGTATAGCTGTTGTTTATTTGATTGATCAATAATTGTTTTGTTGTTGATGATGAGCTAGTTAAGGAACTTCTTGAAGAAAACAATCTTAACATGATTAATTTAAATTTAACACAAAAAAATGAGTATTATTATCAAAATCACCCACATCCCACTGCATTTCATCATACTTAATTTACTCTTGACAAAATTTAAATTAAATTTATTTGATTGATTGAGTGGAGTGCCAACCAGGGTTGATCAATCCTTTGTCAAAATTTATACGGTGTGGTGATCAGGAGTTGATATCGCAGATGTAGATCTTACTGAGTGGTACTGTATGAACTACCTTTGTCAGGTTGTAAGCCTATGCCTCTAGATATCTTCCTTTATTATACTTGTTTGAGACTATTCTTTGTTGCAGCGCTGTTCCTTCTTTGAGCCATATAGGTGTGGGGATTGATCATCGATTGATACTGTATCATTGTCATTTGGATCGAATATGTTGATTGGTTCACTCACCTTTGGATTACCAATGAGCACATCAACTAGATATATTGTATCTAGTTGATGTGCCTATTGATTTTTTCAACATACTAGTGTCATTTTGTCAAAGGAATGACAAACTTAAACATAAATGTGATCCTATTGTGCAAAAGTAACCAATATTTGTTCTGTGATGTCTCCTTAATTGATGACTTCAACCACTTCGATAAAGTATCTCAACCAAATGAAAAATTATTGGTAACCAACAACAGACATACAGATGGAACTATCTATCTCCATTTCCCTTTGAATAGACAACAGGTGTATTTGAACTCACCTGTGAAAAATAAAGTTAGCATCAACAACCAATATTCGAGCTAGTTTACAACTTACTAAAGTCAGTTGAAATTCCCCTGATAAAATGTTGATCCACCTTTCAAGGAGCTTAGCCTGCAAATGAGTAAATAAGAAGAGAAAGAAATCAAGAATAGGAGATAGAATTAGAATCTCTAAATAAAGGAAAATAAAGATACTTACCCTCGAATTCGGATGAAGTTTATTATAATCGTTATGTTCACTATTTATACGTTTCTCATTGAACTCTTAGAAATGTTTGATAAATGACTAGATTGTCTATTTTGGCAATATTATTATAATGATGTAAATGTGTGACAAATATCACATCAAAAAGTTGGTCTTTACCTTTTGTTTGTTAAATATCCTAAAAGAATACCCAGGACTTAATATTATGGTGGTTCTTGAGAAATGACACATGATGACAGTATTTATTTATATTAACAAAATCAAAGTTTATTATTTACAAGTATTTAAATAAATTGAAAGTTTGTTTATATATTGTACAAGTAATTAGTTTAGGCAATGTTGATCTTTGTTGACTTTGGTGGTTCTGGTTGCACTCTTTTAATTGTAAAGGTTAGGATACCATCTTCATGCTTGGCGGTTGCTGTAGAGATATCTATATCTTTAGTAAGTTGGAATACTCTCTTAAATTTGCCATATGAGATTTCTGTTTTAGAAATGGATGATTTTGGAGGTTGTTTTGACTCTTGGGATTGCTTATTATTTTCATCTGATTCTTTCTCTACATAGGGAGTGTCTTCACCAGCAAGAGTTTTACTATCACCGGATGATTCTGAGGATGACTTTATTGGAATATTCGAATTCTCATTAACAGATTGATTTCTTTCACCAGTGACAGTAAGAGTAGTCTCCTTGATGTCGATATTAATCTTATCTTTCTTTACACCAGCCAATTCAAATCTAATAGTGATTTGCTCTTCATCTATAGTATAATCGGCACGTGGAGTCCATTCTTTTGAAGATTCAGTTTTTTGGTCTTGAGTATTGAACAATGATTCAAAGAATGGTCCATACTGTTTAGAATTGCATTTTTGATATCTTGGACATCCGTAGGTGTTTGAATAGTTATTTAATAATGGTGTAAAGATATATGACATTTTATTTTATATTAGAAATATATTATATAAATATAGAGATATATAAAGGAGATTAATGATATTGATTTATTTGTATTTGAGTTGATTTATTTAATTATTTGGAATTGAATTGATTGATTTGAGATTGGATTGAACCTAAGGTTTAAATAGTTAATTTTAAGATGAGTTCCATGTGGTAAAGACTTAGAATTCCAAAGTAAAAACTGAACTATTTTATGAAATTTAAAATGAATTTTTATGAAATTTCGTTTAGTTTCCACACACTCAAAAATTTAATGAGTCAAACATTCTATATTACACGTCAAACCATTGACATTTATTGGTTTATTCTTTGAACTTTACTTATATCTTCTATGATTCTACATGTAAATCTAATCCTTAATTTAGAAAGGTTTTTCATCAATGGAATCATAACTTGTTTTATATTATCAGGATTTATAAAGAACTTGTTATGAAATAAAAATGTTAACAAGAGTTTAAAGTTAGTAGTATCTTTTAAGAATTAAATATTGAAGATATATTTAAAATTAACTCTAATTACACATAATATTAAAGTATTTAATCCAATGATTTTTATTCCTGAATTTGGAGTACATAAGTTTATTTAAGATGGATAATTTGATCTTCAGATGGTATTGAAAATCATTCAAAGATGATTTTATCGACTTGGTATCATTAAACAACCCACAGATTTTTATGTAATACCAACTTGAATAAGGAAGAACTTCAACTGAATGATATAGTTAATTAAGTTTTTCCTAAAAAGAGTCATCAAGCTTGATGGTAAGATTTATCTTTTCCTCTGCACTTCCACCATCTTAGAGGACATGATTCCGAGAAAAACCAGAATTTGTAAAACAAATTAGAAGTTCACAAAAAGAAAAAAAGGAGAAATTAATTTTTTAATATCTGAGAATTAATTATGTTTTATATATTTGGTGAGGGATTAAATTCAATAATTGTTTCTAAACCACACCTTAAAATTTTAATTTTAAATTTGTAGTTTAAAACAAACCATGGAGGACTTAAATGAGTTTAGAAAACAAAGACATGCAAGGTATGTCGCTGAACAAGAACGAAAGCAACAAGAGCTACTGCAACAACAACAACAACAGGTGCAACAGCAACAGCAAAATGCAGTAGCGCCACTCGATCTTATACAACAACTTCAGCAAGAGGAGTTTGAGGCAAATCTCGAGGAAGAAGAAGAGACTATAGAACAAGAACCTGCTGAGGAAGATGAACTAGAACAAGAACCAGAACAGGAAGAACCTGCTCAACTACAGCCACAACCATTCTTACCACCTACAGTACAACCTCAAATCAATCACCCTTTTGCTAATATGTTTAAACCGTATGCAAAACCCAAACCATGGAGTACCACTGGGTACAGGCTGGGTGGTAAAGACGATGACGATAATAACAATGCAGATAATGACAATGATAATGTCGATGATGAAAATCAGACCTCATCTACAGTAAACAATCTACATAATCAAAATCCCAATGAAGAGGAACAGGAAGAAGAAGAAGAACAAATGGATGCTCAACAGGATCAGCCAGCTGACCCACCTCATTTTCCACAAAATCCACAATTTCCACCACCTGGTATACTGCCAGGTATGGTTCCAATGATGCCTGGTATGCATCACTGGAATCAAAATCACTTCAATGTATTTAGTGGACATGGACACCAGCTAGCTGATAACAGCGATGGAAATGCACCAGCACCAAAGGCAAAAGAGGAAATCGCCTCTCTAATCAATGAGAGATTCACCAATCCTGAGCTACAATCTCCAGTGCTGACTGGTGCAACTTCGCCACCACGTAAAGCATTTAACAGACACATCAAGCAGCTGATAGATATTTGTTTAGATAAGATCGCATTGGACATCACACCATTTCAATCTAGTTTGAAACTTCTACCATCATTCATCATACAGAGATTGATCGAGACTATGATTTCATCACAACGTCTCACAAGAAAGAAATTAGATCAGATGGTACTAGGAAATGCCAGAATCGAAGAACTGAATCTCAACTACCAGCACTTAATAGTAAGCAATGATTTCATCCAGAACTGCATGTCGAGAATGTATCATCTCAGAAAAGTGTCATTGGTAGCTTGCTATGGTTTCAAAGATATCGAAATGGACAGCTTAAAGAGTCTGGCAAACTTGACATCTTTGATTCTAACAGATTGTTCAATTAGCAATGTTTCAGTAAAAGTAATTAAAAGTAAGATACAAATATAAGTAAAAAAATAATAGTAGCTCTAATTAACTTGTTTATTTTTTATGTTTTAGATTTGGTACAATTAGAAGAGCTGTCATTGAGAAATACTAAGATTACGGACTCAGGACTGATTCTCCTTTCATCTTTGGTCAATTTGAAATGCTTGGACCTTTCTCTTTGTAAGATAACAGACGACGGAATTATAGTTGCAGTACCATGCTTTACAAATATAGATACTTTGAATCTCTCTGGTACTCAAGTAACAGAAAAATCCATTCAGAAAATCACCAAACTTCCACTTGTTAGTTTGAATCTTTCTCATTGCCCAATGATTGGAAATCAAGCTCTCTTTTTTATAATTTGTATGGCATACATTATGTTAACACGATGACAAGCTTCATAAACTAATAGATACTTATTCCTATAACAGCATTTGGTAAGACATTGAAACAGTTGGATATTATTGGTACAAAGATTGGTGGAGCTGGATTTGTAAATTTACAGAGACTACCAAATTTGGTTTCACTGAATTTGCCAGGAAGAGATTCACTCAATGATACAAATATTGTATACTTAAATGCTCTTCAGAACATTAGAAAATTGGACCTATCTGATTATATTCACATCACCTCTGTTGCAAAACTTAGCCCACTGAAGTACTTAACAGAACTTTCACTCAGCAATACCAAGATTTCGGATGATAGTATTGAATTTATTACTAGTATGTAGCCAAACATTTTGTCTTGAGATAATCATATTATTAATAGAATCGCTATTATCTATCTAGGTTGTATAAATCTTGAAATATTAAATTTGGATAGAACCAAAGTAATGGATATAGGTGTATCTAAATTAATTTCACTCAGTTTGAACACACTCTCGTTGATGTCCACAATGATTCAGGGTGATTGCTTAACTGCATTGTCGCAAATTATTACACTGACATCACTTAACATATCTTCAAACAATATTACTGATGCCAAAGTAATGCCATTGCTCAATCTACCCAACCTATCCTACATTGACTTACGTAACACTCAAGCATTCAACGCCGCAATGAAATTCAACCTAAATGTTCAAGTTAGAAAACCTGTAACCATCCAAATTGAATCAGACGAAGACGATGTCAACCAAGATGAAAATGATGAAGGCATCTGGGACTAATATCACTTAACCTTCAACTAAACACCAGCCTATCGATCAAACTCGTTGACAATCAATCGATCGATTGATCTGACATCTAAATCTTCATCTCAAAATTAAATAAATTACACCTTTCATATATTGAACACTTTAAAGTCTCAATTTGTTTATTGACATGGATTGATTGACAAATCTCATAGACAATTATTTATTTCTAAAGAATAATGTTTTAACAGTTGTTTGTGAAGGTAGTTTTTCAATAATAAATAAGGTCTGAATAAACAAACATTTCATAAAATATTCAAAAAATACAAGTAAATAAATATGTTAATGTATACAATTAATATTCACTACCAGCAAATTATATCTACTTTTGATAACATACCAGTGGGTACTCGTTACAATCAACTCCGTAATCGTATAATACAGGAACTCTTTCCACATCATCTTGCAAACTCTGTCATTGAGTTTCGTCTAGGCCCTGAAGTTGATGATAAACATCTTCCTCTAGATCCACTTGCTATTATCGCTAATAGTAATCCGATATTTATAAGAGAGCCACCTGGTAAGTAATATAAGAGTGGAAATTATTTATAAATCTTGTTAATTTCCAAACTATAAACATTTAGTGAGAGTATTTTGGAGAGATAGTGATAAACAACCTGCAAAAGAATTCGGACAAGGTGTTTCTAGGGAAATCATAAAAAGCGGTTTCAACCTTGTTAGAGGAAATTTAAGAAGAAAAGATAATATACAAGGGCCAATTGATATACCTCCATATGCATCAGGAGATTACACATTAGTAGATATAAAGAAAGAAGTAAGATCTTTAATACTGAAATTATAAAAAATATTTTAATAATACTAATTTTTTATTGACAGTCATTTTTTAGCTAAATTTGATTTTGGGAGTACTTCTACCTTCAATCCAATGGTAACCTACTTAACATTCGGCTTTAGCAATTGCAACTTTAGTTCTATCAATTAATTTTGGAGAGCAAAGAAACTGAAAACTGACCTAGAATATGTACCACCATATTAATCTATATTGACCTCTCAATAAATTTTTTATTCACCCAAATATTTGAAAAAGTTCACCCAAAAAATAAGTACTTATTTAAGTACTCATAACGACATTAAATTAATTATATATACCTATTTAATATTCATTGAGTAATTGTGTAATATTATAACAACTTATAAGATGAGTGAACTACAACAGCAACAGCAACAAGATATAAATAAGACAACATCAGCTGTAGAGGTAGATGTAAATAATAAAGCTAGTGATACAAGCAGTCAGAATGTAAATCAAAATCAAAACCAAGGTCAGGTTGGATCTAAAGTATTGTCTGGGTTATGGTTTGGTGTAACTAAAGTATATGATGGTGCAGTTTGGTTGGGAGAGGGTTTTGCAAGTATTTTCGGTATCAGTGATTCAAAGTATCAATTTCAGTTAGATGAATATAATATGAAACAGGAAGAGGTATGTTGTTGCAATATCGTTCAAATCAATGTATTAGGTTAGGAACTTATTAGTTTATTAACCATCAAATATTCATACGATACAGAAACAAAGAAAATTAGAGAAGGAAGGAATTGAAATCAGCGAAATGGAACAAGGCAAAGAAAAACAGGAATATCAACCAACACCACAATCGAATCAAGCATAGCAGACCATGCTAGTTAAAGATAACAAAACATAACAAACATTACAACAAGCGCCAAACTAAACATTGTATATAGTATTCAAACAAATATTAAACAAAACAATCTATCACTGTTAGCTTTGTTTAGTTAGCTAAACTATGATAGTATCATTTAGCCTACATCATGATATATCAATGTTGTTTTGATAGAATCCATAGTTTCTATTACTACTCTACTCCTACGACTAATACCATTCTTTCGACTATTTGATTGATTGATTTCGTTAATCTATAAATATATTATTTTCCTTTTATTGGTTTGATTGGGTAATTCTATCCTAATCTCTCTTCGTCATCGTCATCCAATCCTAAAATCTGACTTCTTAGTTTCATTCTTTTATCTAAAACATCTTTTGAACCTTGGAACTCTACGACCAACTTCTTCTCCTTGACCTTTGCATCTATAACGTAGTGATTGTCGCAGTGTGGACAATATTCATCTGATTCGTCCATTTCACCAGCTGTGTTCTTTCTAAATACTTTTTTACACTTTTTACAGGCTAGAACGATCTCCTCTGATCTTCTTAGTTGATGATCGGACACCTCTTGGTGACACTCAGGACAATCGAACCATTTCTTGCAGCAACTGGCTCTAATTGATACTTGTGCGTTCTAACATTGATTGAATAATCAAGAATTAGTTGACTCTTTCATTACTAGTGCTCAATGATCTATAGTATAGTTACTAATATATGTTTACACATTGTATTACACAATGGTTTTCGACTAGATAACTTTGATATTACTGTCAATATTAAAAAATGAATCAGTTTGATGTAAACTTCTCATTTTTTTTAAATTTTTAAAAGTATTTACAAAAGATGCAACTTATTGGGACATGTTGATTTCCATCCCCTCAAACAAAATCAAAAGAAACACAGAGGTTTGATGATACAACAAATGGAATGTATGATAATGTTTATTTTTATAAAATTTGAGAAGTATTGGAGCCAAGTTATCTTGGATTACTAATTCTTTTTAATGGAGTTCATAAAATCGGATATCGATTTGGAGTGAGCAATGAGGAGACCAGGCAACTCATTTACGTGAGCAATAATATCAATCAATTGATTAGAAGGATCGGAACTAATAGCTCTAATTATCTTTTTTTCTCCTCCTCCAGCTTTTCTTTCCTTAATGCTCAAAGAATAGTTAATGGAGTATCTAAAGACGGCATGAACAAGCAGGTGCAAAGTATATGCACCTAATTCCCAAGTGCATACATTTCTGGTAAATCTAGGATATTTAGCTTGATTTTTGAACTGATCATTTAAAAGATAGGACCAGTGGATGGTTTTGAATGTTATCAGGCTTTTCAAACTCAGGTAATGATAGGCCTTCCAACGCGTTCCTAAAAAACTTGGATATCTGTGAAGAAACTTCTAGACGATAAGCCAAAGCCTATTACCAAATAAAGGTATTTTCGAACAATGAAACTGCTGAGTTCATCGCCTATAACAATATTGGCAAAAGAATTATCGATGAATGCTTTTAATAAAGCACAAATGTGAATGATATCAAAACGCCGATGTGCGTTGGAACTCATTTAAAGTTTGATTATGAACATTGCGCTTGTCTTTTCCAAGAAACAAACCATCGACTTTTAATAGACGGTTTCCTACACGTTCACCAATATTAGTCAGATCAGAGGATGAGTCAGATATATATCCAAGACCCCAATCGATGAGATATACATCTTCGTTTTCGTCAACATAAACATGGGAATGTTTAATATCTCGATGAACTATATTGTGCATGTGTGCCGATTGAAGTATATTGCAAAGATTAATGAATATTCTTAAACCTACTTCTTCAATATTCTCATTTGCAACATTTTGACGGTAAATGTGAAGTGGGGAGCCAGGAACACGCTCCATAATAAGATATGGGAGTTTTTCATTGTCAAATTCAGTTTCTCCATGATTTACTAAAATAGGAACTCCTTGAACATTGTTTTGATTGAGAGTTTGCAATGCTTTGATCTAAAATGAAAGAATGTTAGAAATTTCCTATCTAAGATATTAAACTTAAACTTACTTCTCGAGTCATTCTCTCATCATTGATTCTCTTAGGAACTTTAGCATACAGTATCTTATTATCAGATGTTGGTTCTGATAAGAAAAGATGAGATTGGCAACCTGCCTGAGTGACCAAGTTAAATTGGATACCATTTAGGGTGATAGTGTCAGGAGCAGTTGTATATTTTTTAAATGGGGTGGAAACCCTAGTCTGATTTTTATGATTGTTAACAATAGAACGTTGTTCTTCAACTGATAGACTTTGGAAATAATTAACCAAGTCGATTTCCTCATTTTCTTTTTCAATATTAATCATTTTTATAGATATAGATATATAAATATTTAAGTAATTAACGTTTATTTATGATTTACAGTAATTTATAGATTTGAATGTTTGATGGTTTGTATTGTTTCCATTCTTCTATTTAAAGGGATTGGTTTCATTTTGGTTATATTATATTTTATTGTATAAAGTGGATAAAAGTATATATAATAATCAAAGATATTGTTTGTGACTATAAATAAACTTTGTTTTCTATGATTCCCCGCAAATGTTTTGTCAATCAAAATTAAAAAAAATTGATTTTTTGTACCTTTTTTTGGTATGTTACATGGATTATCGGGGCGAAATGATGTAAATCAAAAAATTGTCTGACTACTTTTGACAATCTAACTTCATATTAATGAAATATCTTAAATCTGAGTGATTTCAGAATAAGGTTTAACAAACAGTTTGTCCTATGTTGACCAATGATATGATGATTGTAACTCAATGAATATGTGTATTCCAAGAATGTATTAAATCAATGAACATTGGTACAATTTTTAATCTATTTCAGGAATCAAAAAATACCTCTGTAAATTTCTATTAATAGTATCTATCTCAAAGTAGTTTCTGAGAACCTACAGGAACATAATTGATTTCTATCAAATACACAATTTATGATGTCAAAAAAGTAAAAAAAGATATCCTCAAATATAGAATCATTGCAAAAGAATGTTTGATTTGTTATCCCAGTAGTAAATTATACCATTTTCAACAGTAGTTAAATGGTGGTCATAGAAAGTGGACCATAATAATAAAAAATAAAACTAATTATATTAATATAGATAATTCTATTCTAATAGAAATTAAATATCATAAAAAGATAATCTATATTTAGATTTATAAAGAATATTCTCATCATTAAATTCCATTGTTAAAGTTTGATTATCTTTTATTGAATTCTATTCCAAAGATTATTTTAAACAAAATGAATATAAATGAATAATAATCTTCATTGTTTAATAATTTAAATTTATAAAAAAATAATAATACTAAAATTGTAGGTTGTTCAACTTGTGCAGTTGTAAAAATTTTTATTTATTTTCGATATACAATAGGGTGAATAAAATTAATATTTATCATAATATTGCAATGAAGTTAAAGTTTTACTTAATCTGGTAAATTTATAATGAACTAATTATATTACCCACAATTGATTTATCATATTAATATTAATATCAAATGAATTTTATAAAATTTATATCATTACCACATCTCACCCAATACCATTCTTTCTTCTTGTTTTAAATAAATATTTGTATCATTTTATTTATAGATAAATATAACTATTGATATTATTTTAGATAGATACAAAAAGAAGTTCATAGAATTAGATAAACAAACTAAAAAAGATTAGAAATTTATTTTTGTTTTGTTTATCTAATTCTTTTTTTTTAATTTATTCATTGTTTGAAAGAATAAATAAAATGAAGAAATTTATGGATAAAATTAATGATATTTATGAGGAGATATTAAACCCAGGAGAAGAATTTCCAAAATCCAATTATAATCCACAATATAATCCTGAATATAATAATCAATATAATAATCAATATAATAATCAATATAATTCTCAGAATCAAAGACAACCAATGTATCCAGGACGTCAACCATTACCACCTCCACAACCCAATAATTATTATCATACACAATCAGGTTATAATGGATCTTCGGTAAATAATTATCCGTTACCGCATGATTCACCACAATACAATCAATACTACCAACAGCAACCTAGTGTTTCTGTTAGGGATAGAGTTCAACAATTTAATAATGGTGGAGGAAGTTCACAATCACAACAACATCAAAGCAAACCAATGGATATGAACAATTACCAACCAACATATCCAAATCTATACACTAGTAATGGATCACCCAGATCATATGCTAGAAACAATGGTAACCAATCTCAAACCTTCAACCTCAGTCACCACAGAATGTTCGTGTAAATCCATCTCAACAACAACAATATAGTGTTAGATCTCCATATCAACAACCTCCACTACCACAAAGCAATGGTACAACATCTCCAAGTCAGTCACGTCATGGAGCATATCCAGGTCAAGCACCTGTCCACTACTCACCTCCACAAGCCAGAAATCAACCAAATAACGGAGGATATCCTCCTCCCATTCCTTCTTCTGTTAGACATCAGTCTCCACCACCAACTCATCCATCACAACAACCACCACCTCATCCTTATCAGCATCCATTATACAGCAATCATGCACCACCTTCACCATCTTCAAACTACCAGCAGAATCGTCCACAATCTCCCAAACCTGGACCATACTATTACCCGCCCGTATCTCAAACAACCATATTCCAATATACAAGGCTATCCACCACCTATTCCATCATCAGTTCAATCACCAACTCCATCGGCACCATCTGTCCACCATCCACAAAGTCCTAAAGGTATGGGAGCAGATGGTCTGGCAACAAGAGTTGGTAACCTTTCAATGATTGATCCAATCCCAGGAGCACATGGAGATGGAATACATGATGATACAATCGCAGTCCAAAATTACTTTAATAACTTCCCTTCCAATTCGATTAAAATTCCACCAGTATGTATTTTTTAGTTGATATCAAAAGTATTATATTCTAATTAAATTATCTAGGGTACATATTTAATTACCTCACCTGTTTGTATTAATAGAGACAATCTTCAGTTGATTGGAAGCCCTAGTGTTAAATTCGTTGGTAAATTCCCAACATGGAGCACACCTCCCATATCAGTTGGATTCGTAAATTGGAAAGACTATGTATTCTACCTTCAGGCTGACAACCTTGTATTAGACTCCATAAACATGTCTAATATCTTTCCAAATTCTTTGAGTGCATCTGCAATATTAATATATGGTAGTGGATGGACTGTTAGAAATTGTACCATTGATAACTTTAACCAAGGTTTAGTTTTTGGTAAAATAGCGAAGGGTGAAGGTCAAAAGGATGATCAAGACTCCTATCATAATATCAAGATTTTCAATAACAAGATAACAAATGTGATCGGTACACCTGGAGGCAGTATTAGTTTCGGTGATGGAATTTGTTTCTTTGGTTGCCAAGATGTTACGATTTCAAACAATTTAGTGACAGCAAAACCAGGATTTACTCCTAGAAATGGAATTAACTCTGGTCCAGAGGGATATTGTAGATCTACAAACATCAAATATCACAACAACATATTGAGAGGAGATTGGGACTTCCCTTTGACAACTGAAAGTAAGTTCATTTTCATTGAATATATAACTCGGGATATTAATGTAACCATCGATTTAGTGGGAGAAGATTGTATAATTTCTAACAATGACTTGGAAGGATCTTTCCTCTGTGGTATTATTGAAAGAGGAAGAAACATTACCTTGGAAAGTAACAAGATTCATATCACAGGTAGAGCCAATTCATCTGAAGCATCAGCAATTACCTTCTATGGTGTATTTAATGGATTGATTAAGAACAATGTAAGTATAGTATAGTTTTAGATTGATTCCCTTTATATACTAACTTTTGTTGTTTATAAAACAGACCATTATTGGACAATCCCCTTTCGGAATCATCATTAGACCATCTCATGAGACTGGTGGTGGTATCGACACTACTATTGAGCAGAATACAATTGAAGGTGAATTTGGAAACTGTATCTTTATGAATGGAACTGAAAAAGCAAAGATCAGAGGTAATGTTATTTTGGAAAGAGTGAAGGTAGCAATGGAATTCACTTATGGTATGCCAAGACGTTTGATATCCACGAAAACAATGTCGATATGCCAAAGGGTACTGCATGTCTTTGTACTGGTGCAAACGATGTCAAAGTCAATGGAAACACCATGATGACCTCTCAAAACGGATTCTACATTGGAAACAAGAGTGACAAGGTCACTGTCGAGAACAACGATCTATTCAGTGTCACACAATCGAAATTTGGCAAATCAGATGACTCCACCAATATTGTTTGTGAAAAGAACTTTGGGCTTGATCAATAAGTGATCTACTACAACAACAACAACAATGACTTATCAGTTCATTTTGTAATTTCCTGAAATCAATTAAAAAATCATATTTAATTTAATTAGGAATAATTAAAATTCCAAAATCACCACACCCAATCAGCAGTCAGATGATTTAAAGTGGTATATATTTGATGTTCAATTTTAATTAGACTTTATTAAGATAAGATTAGATTGAATGATTGTGTAATCTTCAATTAGTCATCATGATTAGGAGATATATATTAAATAATAGAAGTGGCATTGGTGTTGCTGCCAATAGTGCCAACACAACATTACTGAGACCTATACTTTCACAATATCAATTGAACTTACAGCAACAACATTGTACATATAAATCACCTTTAAATATCACTCCATATAACTACAAAACAACTACAACAACTACAACAACAACTCTAAGTAATATCAGATCATTAACATATTCAACCTCATCAAGTAATAATAGCAACAATAAAGATAATAAAGACAAAGATAGCAAAGATAAAGATAACAAGGATAAAGATAACAAGGATAAAGATAACAAAGAAAAAGATAAAGATAAAGTAAAGGAAAATAAGCATGCTAGTAATGTATCTGATAGTGAAGGTACAAATACATTTGTTTCAGATTTCACTCTCTGGTCAACCTAGATGGGTTCCTATACCACATGAGGTCGTAATATATCCTGTTTTTGAACGTACTGTGTTCCCTGGTGATATGTCTCCATTGCCTTTTGATATGGAAGAATACAAAAAGATGGGTCAGCCAAAGGAGATTGGCTTGTTTCTTGTGAACCCATCGGTTCGAGAGGAAGTGGGCAAAGATACAACTAATTTCAAACTTACATCGATGGATCAGCTCAACCCTAACGGTATACTAGTATCTGTTGAGGTATTGGGAAATAAATCATTCATCTTTGGTGCCGCCAGAATAAAACTAGACTCACTTATTGAGAATTCTCCATTAACAGCAACTGCTACATCTACAGCTTCTAGCCCAACAATCGAAACAGTAGCTTCTACTGCACAGTCAACCCCAACTACTAGTGGAGCTGCAACTTCAACTCAGGTACCTGATCAGAATCAAAGCGCAACTCTCATTGAAGGTCAGACTCCAGCCGACAACATGGCAAAAGACGCTCCAGTCAGCGAAAGCATTGGACAGCCACAGCAACCACAGCCCATCGTAGCCAATCTCATGAGATTGGGACCTGTCAGAGGAAAGATCTCACACCTTCCAGATCCAGTTGTAAATCCAGAAGATTCAACATTGGTAAGAGCACTCACATTCCAGTTGGTCAAGAAAGTCAAGCAATTGTCAACACAATACCCAGAGTCACAGTTCTCATTGCAGTTCAAAGCACCCTCTGGAATATCTAGATTCAGCTTCCTTGACGAACCTGGAAAGTTGGCAGACTATATCGCATCGATATGCACAGCAACCCCTGATGAGTTTCAGGAGATTGTTAGCTCACTTGAAATCGAAAAGAGACTCGAGAAGGTATTGTCTCTAGTTGTCAAGCAGATTCAGCTCAACGAGTTCAATGCACTCATGGAGAAGCACATCGAAGACAAAGCAGTGAAGCAACAGAAGAAGTTCTTTTTGACGGAGCAGATGCGTTTGGTACGTAGGGAACTGGAGCTTGATCAAGATGAGAAGGAAACGCTAAAGAAGAAGTTCAATGAGCGATGGGCAAAGCTGAAGATAACAGAGGAGCAGGTAAAGCGAGTCTACCAGGAGGAGATGGATCGTTTCTCTGGCTTGGAGCCATCCACCTCAGAGTACAGTGTTACTCGAAACTACCTTGAGTGGATCACATCATTGCCATGGAACATCTACTCGGAAGACAACTTGGAGATCCCATCCATCAAGGAGGTCCTCGACAGGGATCACTATGGATTGGACGACATCAAGGAGACCATTCAGAGCTTCATTGCCATCGGAAAGTTGAGAGGATCAGTCGGTGGAAAGATTATTTTACTCGTCGGTCCACCTGGTACAGGTAAAACATCGATAGGAAAATCAATCGCAACAGCACTTGGACGTCAGTTCTACAGGTTTTCAGTTGGAGGTATATCAGATGTCGCTGAAATCAAAGGACATCGTCGTACATTCATCGGAGCCATGCCAGGTAAAATCATTCAGGCACTTAAAATGGTCCAAACATCCAATCCTGTTATTTTAATTGATGGTAAGTTGATGTCAACTGATAGCTTTAAATGAAATAGGTGGACTGACACAATTGCTTTGCTCCATCTAGAAATTGATAAGATTTCTAAAGGCTTCCAAAGTGATCCTTATGCTTCATTTTTGGAAGTATTTGATGCACAACAGAATGCCAATTTCTTAGATCACTACTTGGATATTCCCTATGACCTCTCTAAGGTTTTGTTCATCTGTACAGCAAACTTAACACATACTATCCCAGCTCCACTATTAGACAGAATGGATGTAATGAAATTAAATGGATACATTCAATCTGAGCAAATCCAGATTACAGAAAAAGTATTTAGTTCCTTCTATTCGTGCAGAAACAGGACTTAAGGAAGAGCAGGTCAAGATTACCACTGAGGCCATTAAATTGCTCTGTGAGTTTTGGTGTCGTGAATCTGGTGTGCGTAACCTTAAGAAAACCATTGAAAGAATATTCAGAAAGGTTGCATATAAGATGGTAACAGAAGAGGTAACAAACCATTGAGATTACTCCACAAAACCTCGAGGAGTATGCTGGGCTTCCAAAGTATCGCAACAACAAATATTATCAAAACCCACAAGCTGGTGTTACCCTCGGACTTGGATGGTCGGAGAATGGTGGTGTGCCACTCTACATTGAAAGCGTAATTGACCGTTACCAACAGTCCCCTGGATTGCGTACAACAGGTTCACTAGGAGAGGTCATGAAAAGAAAGCATTTGACATTGCCTACACCTATGTCAAGCAATTCTACTCACAGCTCAGGCCCTTCTCAAACTTTTTCGATATTGTAAGTATACATTCTAAACTAGACACCGGCTGCAGCTTACTAATGGACTACTACAGAATGCCATTCACATTCATGCACCCGAAGGAGCACTACCCAAAGATGGACCATCAGCTGGTATTACAATGATCACCTCTCTCCTCTCACTGGCATTGGACAAGCCAATTCAGCCAGGAATAGCAATGACCGGTGAGATTACACTTACTGGAAAGGTCATTGCAGTTGGTGGTATCACAGAGAAGATGATAGCAGCCAAGAGAGAAGGTGTCAAGAGCATCATTTTGCCCAAAGACAACAAAAAGGAACTCGAAGACATACCCGAATTTGTTAAAGAAGGATTCTCAGTGTATCTCGTCGAATACTACAAAGATGTATACGATATTGCCTTCAATGAAAACCCATCGATCCAGCCACTATCTGTCACCTCCAGAAAAAAGAAAGATTTTAGCAAGAAGTACACTCACGATGATCAATCAAATCCCACAACACCACCACCAACATCCGAAACCATTAGATCAACCAATCCACAGCCACAATCACAGCCACAGCCCCAGCCCCAAACAGTGTAATTAATTCATTCATCCAATACAACCAATAACAAACAACATATAAACTATTTATCATCATCATTATTAGCACTACCAATATTTGTCCAGTTGCAATGATCATATGATGGAAACACAACACAGTGTGTGTTTGGTGGTTGAGGTGCGTAGACCAACGTTACGTTATTTAGATTTTTCAATTTTTTCAACACACCCAAAAAAACAACACACAAACAAATGATGATCATAATAAAAAAAAAATTAATCGCATTTTTTGATTATTGATTGTTTTTATTTTTTTATTTTATTTGAGTATCATTATTATTATATAATAAAT